>MCJB01048777.1:0-58051 GCA_002018475.1 Nicotiana obtusifolia
CTTGGTCGCCAAATAGCGACCAAAGTTGGTCGCCCAGTACAAAATACAAAAAATTAAAATCTGCTAAATAGCGAGCAAAGTTGGTCGCTTATTTAGTATTTTTAATTTTCTGTATTTCTCAAATAGCGACCAACTTTGGTCGCTATTTGAGAAATACAGAAAATTAAAAATACCAAACAAGCGACCAACTTTGCTCGCTATTTAGCAGATTTTAATTTTTTGTATTTTGTACTGGGCGACCAACTTTGGTCGCTATTTGGCGACCAAGATTGGTCGCTATTGGAAAGGGACCAACTAAATGGTGACCAGACCATTGTGGTCGCTTTTAGGCATATAGGGACCAACTTTGGTCGCTTTTTCCGGTCGCTTTTTACCTGATTTTTAGTAGTGTAAAGCTCCAAAAATTAGCAACCACCGTACCCGGAAGTACCTTGGTGTGCACACGAAGTGCAGAGTGTAGTATGAGTACAGCTGGCCCAATGTACTCAATAATTAACAAGACTAACGTTGAGCTGAAAGCAGTGACGAGCTTAACAGGTACAGTGAAAATACAGGAATAACAGTACAGAAATGTAGAGATTCTTTCAAGTTCAACAGTTTAAGCTCGAAACAGATAAAATATGCCAAGTGTGACAGAAATGAGATATGATACATCTCTATCTCTACATGCCAATTACATGCCAACAATAATGAAACGCAGTGATAAAATCATATGCATACTCTTGGAGTTTCAACGTGCTCAGTCCCCCTAATAACTCAATCCTCACAGTCACTCTGTCCTTAGAGGCACTCAATCCTCGCAGTCACTCAGTCCTTACAGTCACTCAGTCCTTACAGTCACTCAGCTAATAGTCACTCAGCCTAACAGTCACTCAGTTCTCACAATCACTCAGCACTCGTGCTCGGCACTCTCTCTCGCACTCGGTAGGTACCTACGCTCACTGCTGATAAGTAAGACTCCGGAGGGGAGCATCCTGCCCAAGCGCTAAAATAAGCCAATCATGTCATGAATCAATAATGCCTATTGCGGCATGCAACTCGATCCCATAAATATTCTTACAATCAGGCCCTCGATCTCACTTGGTCATCAATATCTCTAGTCTCTCGAGCTCACAAATATGATGACTATCAACCTAAACATTGATGATACGATGTATCAATATATGGCAACATAGTCTAATATATGATACGCGAATGACATATGTGACTGAGTACATAATTGCAAATCAAACAAGTGATTCAGTAGCAACACGAGCTCTGTGGGTCCCAACAGTACCAACATATAGCTTAAGCATGATTTCTAACATGAATCACAGCTCAATTATAACACATGGAGAATCTATTGATAATGACAAGATTCTTTTACTACACAGCTCCACAGCATCGACCGAGTCACAATTCCTACGGTGCATGCTCACACGTCCATCACCTAGCGTATGTGTCACCTCAATGACTCGAATCTAGCCACAAACAACTCGACACAATCAACACAAGCAATAGAAATCAATTCAATTTGATAAAGCATAGTTCTTAAGCAAAAGTCAAACAGTCAGCTCAAAAGGTCAGCCCCAAGCCCACGTCTCGGAATCCAATAAAAAATACAAAAATGAAAACCCATCTAACCACGAGTCCAACCATACCAGTATTACTCAAACTGATCACAACTCAGCCTTCAAATCCTCAAATAGTGGCGTATGAAGTTTTTACAAATTTTCCCAATTTTTCCAACCCAAAACACTAATTAAATGACGAAGACAATGATATATTCATGTATATTAACCAAATCCAAGTTAGAATCACTTTTCCGAATCAATTCCTTAAAAATCCTTCCAATAATCGCCTCAATCCGAGCTCCCAAAGTCCAATTAAAAATTTTTACTCTAACCCTCATTTTGGAAATCTTATATTCCGCCTAGGCGTCCTCCTTTGGGAACGCGGAAAGTGCCACACGTTTGCGAAGCACAAAACTCAGCTGCCCAGAAATCCTCTTATGCGAACGCGAGTGACCAGTCGTGAAAACGATGACCAAACGACCCCATACTTCGCGAATGTGAATCCTCAACAGCGAACGCATAGATCTACTGCATGAAGTCCCCCAGCCCATCTCTCTTCTTCGCGAACAAGGCTCCCTGCTCGCTATCGCGATGCACAACCTCACAAAGCCTTCGTGAACGCATCCCTCTACTCGCAAAAGCGAAGGGCAAACTTCTCCAGCCTCCCAGATGCCATTCGCGAATGTAAGACCCCTCTCGCGAACGCGTATAAGGAACCCATCACAAAAAAAAAATAGCAGTCTTCAAGTTCTGAAATGCACTAAACATGGTCTGAATCACGCCCGTGGCCCCTGGGACCTCAACCAATAATAACAACAAGTCCTATTACCCAATACGAACCTAGACGAGGCCTCAAACTACATCAAAAATACGAATCACACTCCAATTTAATCCTAATAAAAACTAATGGATTCCAACTTCTACAATCGATGCCGAAACCTATCAGATCAATTCCGATTAACCTCAAAATTTGCACAAATGTCATAATTGGCACAAGGGACCTATTCCAACTCTCGGAACAAAAATCCGAGCACGTTAACCATAAAATCAACTATCGGTTAAACGTCTCAACTCTCAAAACTCTAAATTTTTCAACTTTCGCACATTCAAGCCAAAATTAACTACGGACCTCCAAATCAATATCTGAACACACTCCTAAATCCAAAATAATCCTACGGAGCTATCGGAACCATCAAAACTCTATTCCGGAGTCATAGACACATAAGTTAACATTCGGTCAACTTTTTCAACCTAGGCTTCCAACGTTGGGACTAAGTTTCCGAATTCATTCCGAGACATTCCCGGAACCAAAAAAACTAGCTCGGCAAGTCACATAACAACAAAGGATCATAGAATAAGCAATAAAATAGTTGATCATAAATCGTCGTGGGAACAATACTTTCTTATTACTTTATTACTTGTCGACCGCGTACACTTGCTTGCGTGTTGGGACTCAACAGTATCTCAAAATAGTTTACTAAAGCGAACTTAAGAATCTAAAAGTTCTAAATCTCATGTGATGGTGGTGAAATGCTCGTGAGTCCATCGGGTCCTAATCGAAATATACATACAAGTCCGAATACATCAAATCAACTAGTATGAAGCTTCAAAATCTAAAACAAAGAGATATATCTAGAATCAAAGGGTAAGGTCGCTACATTATCTTTTAAAACTTTCAAGTTGTAAAATATGAAACGAGGTGCTAAATCGCAATACGATTGGTTGGGTCGTTATAAGTTATCAAGCTACAGCAGATCGTAAATTCGTACCCCAAGTCAGATATTTTGGTTTTATGTTTAGGACTAGTGGCCTCTTGCAGAACCTAGCTTTAAAGCTTCAAGTCTGAAATTTTTCGTGTTAAATTTTGGCAATTTATATAAATTTTATTTACATAGCATAAAGTGGCTTAACATTAAATAAAATTTTAAATTCAGCAATATGTCATAAATGGTTCCATCACAAACGACTGCTTGTTACCATTCATACCATGGTTCGTGTTTTATCTGAAAACCTATTTTAAGTCTATCTACAACATAAACTTAATCTAACGATTATTTTAGTTCTAAAATTTATCTGTTGACCCTCAAAAACGAAAATAGGATTATTGATTTTGAACAGAGGATGCCCTAATTGTACTGCATCTACTCCAAGTTATATGGCAATATTCTGTTTTGCTACGTTCAGAGTTGCTTGATACCATTTTGTTTCAGTAAAAGTTTTAAGTTTCAATATACAAATTCATTGAAATATTCACATTTGAAAATTTCATATATATATATATCGGTTTCTTGTCAAACTGCAATAAAATATGATGAAGTCAGTGTTATTTTATCAAAATAATATATCATATTTTACATAAACAACATACTTATTTCTTGTTACATTTTTGTTAAAAAATTCAAATGCTAATATTAAATTGCAAAAATGATGTTATCTGTAGTTTGTGCCGATTAGGTTTGAATCAGATACTTTTAAAAATATATAGTAAATTATAAAAATCTCATTTTGGTTTAGCAAAACAAAATAAATCTCCCATTTAATATTAGAAATAGCGAAAACCTCCTCGTTGTTTTATTGTTTCATTACACAAACCTTCCTGTCGTGAGTCTCTATCACTATCGTCAATAACAACCACTTATATGTCCAACTTTACCCTTCTATTATTTTCATATGTATTTGAGAATCATAGGTCAAATATGAATGGAAAGGAGGGCCATTTAGTCAAAAATAATTTGGCATTTAATGCCGTTAAATCATTATCAACAAGTCCTAATTTCCTCAAATCAAGGTCAACCACGATATTTACCTCTTTTCGAAATAAGGCCAAGAATCTGACACGACATTTGCTTTGGAAAAAGCCTCCAAACCACCTTGTTCAAACAAGTCAAAAACAAGCTTTAAAAACTATCCTCGTATGAAAATAGTTTGATTTTTTAACATAATTTAAGAAGTCAACAAAACGTCAACTCGGGGCCACGTGGTTGAAATTTGAAATTAAGACCAAATATCGATTATCCATTCACCCGCGAGCTCGAATATGTAATAAGTTTCGAAATTTGACCTCAACTTTATAAAATCCCTAGTTTCTACAAAAAAATTCCAATTTCTACTCTATGAAATCCTAGATTTGTTAATAAAAATTCATGAAAAAGTAATAAAAAATTGAATGAAAAAAAGTTAAAGTTACTAACCTATGAAGTTGAGACGAAATTGTCCTCCCAAAATTGCCTTCATGGAGTTTAGGTCTCAAAAAGGGTGTAAAATGACCGAAAGCCCACAATCGCCAACTCTTATCTAGTTGCAGGTATCTCAATTGTCACGATCCAAAATTCAACTAATGTCGTGATGGCTTCTAACTTGCTTGCTAGGTAAGCCAAACAGTATAACTTACTATTAAACGAAGGATTCATAAATTAATAAAACTGAAAATGGAATTCAATATACAACTACCCCAAGGACTGGTAGTACAAGTTATAAGTCACTATGATTTAGATTTACAAAGCTGATGTGAGAAATAAATACAATCTTTGTTTGGAAGTTACATGGACAGAAATGAAATCCAATGCTACCAAAATAAGGCTAGCATGAATCTTGTACACGAATACGTCTCCAATGAAGCTTTGTCTTCACAGCTATTAAACTCCATAGTGCAGATTTGTAGTGTGAGTACAACCAACCCCATGCACTCAGTAAGTATCTTGACTAACATCAGAGAAATAGGGACGAGGGTTTTAAGTCAAAAAAGACTCGCTTTTCAAATAACTTGTACAATCTATATATAACTACCAACAAGATGTACAAAAGAATACAATAACTAAAATATCAATAGAACAACTGATAACAATTCAATACAAGTAAAGGGCTTAGTTTCAACAACAAGTCATGAAATAAAGTCGCACACATTGGGCAACTCGTGCTCACATTATCAATCAGCCTCTCGCACAACAAGGATCTCATGACGCAATATGAATTACGCTTGAACGAAAAAGACCTCGTGCCACATTATAATCCGATTTTGCATCAATTGCTAAATAACACGTTTAAGAAAACTTTTCAAGAATCAAATATGTTAATGCATGATAACAACTTCATCATCTCGTCAATCCAATGTGCTACCGATAACACAACAGAATATGAGATATCAACTCCACGTAGATAAATCCATCTTGGAAAAATAATCATCAACTAATAACAGAGACATAGATTACCATGTTAAAAACAACAAAACAAACTATATAAAAATGCATGACACACATAAAGAAGTCATAAGCACAACAAGAAGGCCCCTCTTTCACCACCACACAAACATAATCAATGCAAACCGCCGCGAGCTATCACATATCATTCCCACAATGCTGCCCATATTTCACCATGTGAGCATCATAGTGAATATTTCTCCTTATATTGCTTAACGTGCATAAGAAACCCTCCTCTTTTCATTTCAAATTCAAGAATACGACCAATACGATTAATTGGTCTGTGCGCCTCTGTTATTACTTTTTCTGGCGAGGTGCTGTCATGTCAAGCCCAAGGTTCATTCTACTGTTGTAAAACTTATGCCATTTACACGTCTTGGTGGGGGGTCTTCTTGCAACGATCTTCGTTTCTTCAGGAATGGTGCCGTTCTCTCCGCGTGCACATGAATAAACACCCTTATGCCGACACACGCACATCTAGCCACTTTTATCTTGTTGCATGCCCATCACAAATGAAATGCCTCCCTTACGTTGCCGCATGAGCATCTAAAAAATCAACCCGCACAACATGTCCATATGTTCCACCATTACCCAACAATGCAAATAAAAATTATCATCAAGAGGTACATTCTCCTAACTCATCAAAAAGTGCACAATGACACGATTATAACAAATCTGCAGATAAAGCAAACTTATGATTAAATCAAGAATAGCAACCAAGTCCAAGTAGTCGTTCAAAGGACGACATATGCATCACAGAGTTTACATGTCCCAATCAAGGCATATTACAAGACCAAGTCCGGATGTGTATTTATAGCCTATTTTTGTGTATTTACTCACCAAATCGATTAATTTAACAACATATTTTACTAAGTAAATCAGAACAAGATAAGGCGTAGAGTAAGCTAGAATCTACACCGAGCATGAATACTCACGGCACATGTATATACGCTCGTCATCTCATATATACATTACCCCCAGATGTGAACAACATCAAATAGTTAAAAAATATCCCTCAACCAAATCTAGGCAAGACATTTACCTCAAGCAAGCCAAATCAATACTAAAAATAGTCTTTCCCGGAGAAATCACCTCTATCTGGCTCAAATCAAGCAAAAAAAACTCGATAATATCAAACAATGCAAAAAGAATCAATTTCAATTAATAAAGTTGTAATTTTTACATAATTCCCAAAACTCAATAAAAGTCAACACCAAGCTCGACCGGTCAAAGCTCGAGATGAATGGTAGGTCTCGACTACCCATAACTCCACCAGTCCATGAATAGTTTTCAAAACCGAGCCCTATTCGACACTCAAATCTAAAATTTTTATTTTACGAATTATAGTAAAAATTCCCAAAACATATCCTTCAATTTCCTGATTTTGATTTTAAAATCCACAAGAAATCAAGTTATAATATCAAAGATGTGTTAAAATCACTCCCATAAGCCCAAGTCCCGAAATCTCAGCTATATGTTAAGTTGTAGATGTCGCATTTGCAACGGGAGGTTCGGAAATGCGATTAGCGCTAAAACGACCGCAAGATCGCAAATGTGAAGCAATGGCTACCTCAGCAACAGCCGCAAATGCAACAATGAGTTCGCAAATGCAAACTGTCCACGACCCAGCCAGTGTCACAAATGCAACTCGAGCTTCGCAAATGCGGAACCCTCATCGCAAATTCTAACATAGACAAAATACCCAGCAACTGTGATTCCCACCAAAAATGCGAAGGTTCAAAAATGTGTGCAGCCTCTCGATAATGCGAGGTCTGTGTCACATGAATTTCTAACACATAACAAGACCATCCGAAATGCGTTCGAAACTCATCCGAGCCCTCAAGGCTCCACACCAAACATCCGCATATGTCTAGAATCACATACAAACTCGCTCACATGCTCGAATCATTAAAATAACATATATAACAACGAATTGAACACCAAAACACATTAAAATCTTAATCAAACTAAAGAACTTCTAAAACCTAAACCAAGCGTCTGATTCCTACCAAATCAACTCGGAATGACTCCGCACACAAGTTCTAAATCACAAAACAGACATATCCCTAGTCCCGAAGCTAAAATCCAAACCTGATAGCCACAAAGTCAACTCTCGGTCAAACTTAGAAAATTTTTATACCTTCAAATTCCCAACTTTCACAAAAAGAGCCAAATCAACCTAGGAACCTCCAAATCGAAATCATGGCATATGCCCAAATCCAAAATTACCGTATGAACCTATTAGAACCCTTAAAAATGAATCCAAGACCATTTACAAAAAACTCAAACCTTGGTAAACTCTTCATCTTAAGCTTCCAAATAAGAAAATATCTTATCCTAATCAATCCCAAACTTCTCGAACATTGAAACCAACCATACACACAAGTCGCAATACGTCATAGAAGCTACTCAAGACCTCAAATCACTGAACAGAATGCTAAAGGTCAAATGACCGGTCGGATCATTACAACAATTGGGAACTCTTGTCCACAATTCTAATGTCTGCAAATGCGAACAACGGATCGCAAATCCGATCAATGCTTGAGCTCATCTGATGATACCAATGCGACCAAGACTTTGCATTTGCGAAGGTCCAAACCCTCTCAAAATCAGTATGCGAAGCTTTCCAGCCTAGCCCAGTGTCGCAAATGTGACAAAAAAGTCACAAATGCAAAATTCCCTTGTTCACAAAAGAGACAAATACTTCGCAAAAGTGAAGTCTCCCTGCCCCTGCCCAACATAGCAAATGCAGGCAATCTCTCACAAAACCAAAGCTCACCTTTGCATAAAAATCTTCGCAAATGCGAGAGCTATAGAACATTAACACCAGCAGTTTTCTTCAGATGACCAAATTCATCTACAACGCGTCCAAAACTCACCTGAATCACTCGAGCTCCAATCCGAACACCCAAAAAAATGTAACAACATCGTAAAAACTCAATCCCAAGCTGAAATCATCGAAATAACATCTAAAATTAAGAATCGATCTTTAAAACTCAAGATTTTCAAAGTACACAACTCAATTTTTCAGCTTTCTACATAAAGCTCCAAAATGGCCTTAGGTCACTCGGGACCCCAACCAAGCATGCATACAAGTCAAAAATCATAATACGAAACTACCAAAATCGTCAAAATACTGATCCGAGATTCTTTACAAAATATATTGACTGTGGTCAACTCTAGCCCTTTTCAAGTCAAAAACAATTATTTCTTTAGAAATTCACATTTAAACTTTTCAAAAATCGATTAGGACCTTGAAAGAAAGTTATTAATCATCAAATTGAGCTATATAATGTCTCAAAATATAAAAAAGGTAGCTAGTACTCAAAACGACCAACCAGGTCATCATATTCTCCACCTCTAAAAGAGACGTTCGTCCTCGAACGGACATACTCATATACATGGTCTAGTAAAAAGATGTGGATATCTACTTCTCATGTCAAACTCGAACTCCCAAGTATCCTTCTAAATCGATTGAGCTTCCGACGCACTTTCACATAACGAATATCATTATATCTCAATTTTCGAACCTATCGATCTAGAATAGCCACTGACTTTTCCTCATAGGTCAAATTCTCATCAAGTCACACCTTGCTGAAGTCTAAAATATGTGACCTATAATCATGGTACTTCTGAAACATGATAATGTGAAATACCAAATGTATCCCTACTAGGATAGGAGGCAATGCCATCCTATAAGCAACCTCCCTAACCCTCAGTCTGAATTGAACTGCGTGTCCTAGTATGAAATGATCGAAATGGGCACACCGTGTAGGCGAATAATCTCCTGGATTTAAATCTGAGCCAACTACTTTGAAAAGTAGGTAGTCATCATCAAAATAATATATGCATTCTTAGTCAACCGGTCCACACTAACCGAAACAACATTCTGCTTCCTCAAGCTATATGGTAGCTTACCACAAAGTCCATAGTGATGCGTTCCCATTTATAGTCCAGTATCACTAAAATGTTAGTCTAATGTTCATATTGTACTTCACATGGTTAAAATTCAAACACCAAGAGACATGTCCAACAATGTCTTTCTTCATCTTCTGCCACCAATAACTCTCTCCAATATTTGAAATGGGCCAATAAACCTTCGGCTAAACTTTCCCCTCTTTCGGAGTCGCATCACACAATTCATAGGCGAATTTTAGAGAAGATTTTTCTCACCTTCCATTTAAGCCACATCCCAAACCTTCCTATCTGCATAACTCTTTTGCCTAGACTGTATTGTACGAAGTCATTCCTGAATCAATATCACTTTTCTCAAAGCATCGCGAACCAAGTCTATGCCTAACAGTCTAGCCTCACACGGCCCAACCCATCTAACGAGAGAACGACATCACCTCCCATATAAGGCCTCGTACAGAGCCATCTGGATACTCGATTGGCGGTTGTTGTTTTACGCAAACTCCACTAGAGGTAAAAACCGGTTCCACTGACCCCGGAAATCAATAGAGCAAGCCCTCAATATGTATTCCAAAATGTGAATAGTCCACTTGGACTGCCCGTCCATATAAGGGTAAACGTGGTGAACAACTCAACTCGCGTGCCCAACTCACGCTGCACAGCTCTCTAAATGTGTGAAGTGAACTGCATGTCCTAGTTTGGAATGATGGAAATGGGCACATCGTGTAGGATGATAATTTCCCAGATGTCAATCTGAGCCAATCGCTTTGAAAAGTAGGTAGTCACCACCGGAATGAAATATGCATCAACTAGTCCACAATGACCGAAACAACATCCTACCTCCTGAAGGTATCTGTGGTAAGCATACCACAAAGTCCATAGTGATGCGCTCCCATTTCCACTCCCGTATCACTAATAGCTGAGTCAAACCACTTTGTTCTAATGTTCATACTTCACATGTTGAAAATTCAAACACCGAGAGACATGTCCAACAATGTCATTTTTCGCCTTCTGCCTCTAATAATGCTACTTCAAGTCATAGTACACCTTTGTGGCACCCGGATAAATGGAATACAATGAATTATAAGTCTCCTCAATGATCGACTCCCTATATTCCATCAACATGCAGAACACAAATCTGCCCCTGAAGCCGCATAACACCATTATCTCTAATCACAACCTTCTTGGTACCACCCCCGCTGCACAGTGTCTTTCAAGACTAACAAGTTAGTATCATCAAACTGGCAAGCTTGATGCGTTTCAACAAAGATTACTAGGCCACAACACAGACAAGTACCCTACTAGGCTCCGAAATATCCAACCTCACGAACCTGTTAGCCAAAGCCTGAACATCCATGACTAATGGCCTTTCTATCGCCGATATAAATTCCAAAATGTCCATGCTCTCTACCTTCCACTTCAAAGAACCGATCACAATATAGTGATATCATAGCCTTGCAGTAACTCTAACCATCTTTGTAAGATCCCTTTGCTTGAATATATACTAGAGACTCCAATGGTCGATATAGGCCTCACATGGTACTTCGTACAGATAGTGCCTCCAAATCATCAGCGTGTCAACAATGGCTAATAACTCCAAATCATGCACAAGATAGTTCTTCTCGTGGAACTTCAACTGACGAGATGCGTAAACAATCACCCTACTATCATGCATGAATATCATGCCAAGTCCAGTGCACTAGGAATCCTAATACACAGTGTAAGGCCCCGAACCGATGGGTAAGACCAATACTGGGGCTGTAGTCGAGGCAATCTTTAGCTTCTGAAATCTCTCCTCACACTCATAAGACCATCTATAAAGAGTACCATTCTAAGTCAACTTGGTCAACAGGGCTGATATAGATGAAAATCCTCAAAAAACTAGCAATAGTATCCTGCCAAACCCAAGAAGCTTTGAATCTCTATAGCTTAAGTAGGTCTAGGCCAACTCTGAACTACCTCTATCTTGGGATCCTCCTTAATACTCTTAGAAGACACAACATAACCCAAGAAGGCGAATGAGTCGAACATGAGCTCACACTTCAAAAACATGGCATAAAGTTGACGATCCCTCAATGTCTAAAGTACAATCTTTGGGTGCTACCAATGATTGAAATACGAGAACCAAGCAGCTGACAATCTATTAAGGCTGGAAAAGCACGACCACGTGGAGGAGGGTGGACAAATTGAAGAATTATTTCTTGATGAGCAACTTTTTGCTATCACCCAAGACCCTTCCCCATGGTACGCGGACTATGTGAACTATCTTATGAGTGGGGTACTTCCTCCTGAAATTAAATCTGAAGCTAGAAAGAGGTTTTTACATGATGTGAACTTCTACTATTGGGATGAGCCACACTTGTGCAAGAAGGTGGAATTAGTATTGTATGATTGGCATGCATCACAGAAAAGGAGGTGGAATTAGTGTTGTATGACTGTCATGCATCAGCCTATGGGCGCGATCATGGAGGTGATAGAACAGCTGCAAATGTATTACAATCCTATTTCTTTTGGCCAATATTATTCAAGGACGCCCATGCATTTGTTAAGAAGTGTGAGCAGTGTCAAAGAACATGAACAATCACAAAAGGGCATGAGATGCCTTTGAATAACATCCTAGAGGTCGAGATTTTTTATATGTAGGAGATAAATTTTATGGGACCATTCCCATTGTCCTGAGGAAACAAATACATCTTGCTAGCCGTTGACTACGTGTCAAAATGGGTAGTGGCGATCGAATTGCCAACAAATGATGCCATGGTGGTAGTTGCGTTTGTGAAAAAGAACATATTCTTGAGGTTTGGGACTCCACGTGCCATGATTAGTGATGAAGGGACTCATTTTTGCAATCGGTTATTGAATAACCTTCTAGCTAATATGAAGTCTGCCATAGAGTTGCTAGGACATATCATCCTCAAACAAGTGGACAAGCTGAGGTGTCTAACAGAGAAATAAAGCAAATCTTAGAGAAGACGGCAAGTATGAATAGGAAGGATTGGGCTGCAAAGTTAGAGGATGCCTTGTGGGCATATAGAACTGCAAACAAAACACCAATCGGGGCATCGCCGTATCAGCTTGTTCATGGGGAAGGCATGTCATTTTCCTGTTGAACTTGAACACAAAGAGTACGGGCCATTAAAAAGTTGAACATGGACCTTGAGACCGCGGGTGAGAAGAGACTCTTACAGTTGACTGAGTTAGATGAGTTCAGGCTGCACTCTTATGAAAATGCTAAGTTATACAAAGAGAAAACAAAAAGATGGCATGACAAGTGTATCAAGCCATGCCACTTCGAGCCAGGCCAACACATATTATTGTTCAATTATAGGCTCAAGTTGGTTCCTGGGAAGTTAAAATGGAGATGGTCAGGACCATTTGAGGTGGTGGCAGTCATTCCTTATAGTGCAATTGAGTTGCCCACATTAAATGGTGAAGGAAAATTTTTAGTGAATGGACACAGAATCAAGCACTATTGGGGAGGAATAATTGATAATTAAAAGACCAAAGTTGTACTCACTGATGAGAAAGGGAGGCCCTGCATCGTGCCGGGACGTTAAATCAGGCGCTTGTTGGTAGGCAACCCAATTTTTATTGCTTTCATAGCTTAGTTTTTTAATTATTTTTAGTTAGAGTAGACTAGAGTTTGCATTTTCTTTGTAGGCATAGAAATTATAGGTAGAATGATGTGGAGCATGTAATTGGATATATAAAGTGCTCGGGAGATCGGGATGTTATATTAAAAAAAAAACAAAAAATAGAAAATCGGTGAAACAGCGCCTAATCCAGAGCTCCATGCTACCTGGGCTGCCATTTCCAGTATGTTCGAAGACCCCAGCGCCAAGCCTAGAGTGGGGAGCTAGGCAGGGAAGTTTTTAATTTGTTTTTCATTTTATTTAATATATATTTGATTAACCCACACCCATAAAAGCCAACCTATCTACCCATATACTCTCACATTACAACCCATACTAAATACCAAATACCAATCCCCAACTCAAATTAAAACATAACCCAAATATCCCAAAACACTCGTTCCTCTATCTCTATCTCTCTCACGCTCTCTTCTGTCGTGACTCCTCTCCCTTATCCCTCTCAATTTTCTCAACCTCCTCACTTGCTCTCATCCTAAATCTTACAGGTATGTCTTATTCTTCTTCTTGTTCTTTTAATAGGTAGATGATAATGAACATCCCATCTCCCAAATACCCTAATGTCCCAATTTTGCACCTAAGTTGCTTTTTAAGACTTGTTCTATGGTAGGTGGCCCTAATGTGGGACGAAATTGGTTTGTGGTTGTATTGTATACAGAGTAGTAAACTAGAATTCCCTCTATTTCGTTAAAATTTGGGAGGGCCACCATGTTCCACCATTGTTAAACTAAAGTGCACACACTTCATGCCCACAAGATGTTTGTTAAAATGTCTGAATGAATATTTTGTGCACCTGTGAAGTCTGAGTAATCGAGTGTAGTTGTATATGACATTGGGCTAATTGTGGGGTGTGTGTGGATGATTTACATGCTTGGGAGCTTGGTTTTAAATGCACACATGTCGCTCACACCATGTATCCTATATTATGTCTATTGTAGCACTTTGTAGGATTAGCTAGGTTAGTGTAGTGTGTATGTTGTAGCATTTGATGTATGGTTTAAAATGCACACATGCTGCTTGCTTGCATTGAGGTTAATTCCCTTAGCCATGATCGATCACTTGTGTGTGTGGTGTCGTTAGTGCCTTTTAGCTATTGTGTGGCATGGGGAAGTCTTGCGTACCCATTGCCTTGTGGAGCAACAATTGTGCATTTTAGACCACGATTGTGAGTATTGTACATTGAGCCTCCGGTTTTAAGAGTTGGATCATTTTTCACTCGCGCGACAACCTTAGGCGTATTTCTTGATTAGTTCTCACATTCATGCTTATTTGTGTTGTAGGTTGCTATGGCTCGTGATGATGCAAGCAAAGGCAAGGGAATAGGAAAGTCCACCACCACTACCCCCACGCCCATAAAAGCGCAAGCAAGGAGATGGATCCTCGAGGGAAGCTAAGGGGAAACAAGTGGCTGAGGTATCAAAGCAAACACCATTGGAACCGAGGCCTCGTTTGAAACTAACTAGTGATGCTGCTATTGCATGGCATAAGGACTTCGTGCCATATGGGCGATACGTTTCCGAAATGGGGATTAATGTGAAAGCTCTAGAAAGGAACTTCCTATACGTGCTTGGCCGATTGCGAGCACTGAACATGGACAAACTCATAGAATGCCCCAGCCATGCAAATTTGGGCATGGTGCAGGAACTGTACGCCAACTGGAATGCAAACTTGTTCCATCCACATGTCTTTGGAATCGACGTGCCACTGGATAAGCGGTCCTTATGTGCATTTTTAGGGGTTGAGAACGCCGACTCGGGGAGGCTAAATAAATTTGTCACAAGCCCAAGCTACACGGCAATACGTCACACTCTTTGTGGCGTCGATTC
The DNA here is from genome assembly GCA_002018475.1 of Nicotiana obtusifolia. Lineage (NCBI taxonomy): Eukaryota > Viridiplantae > Streptophyta > Magnoliopsida > Solanales > Solanaceae > Nicotiana > Nicotiana obtusifolia. The sequence continues at coordinate 15,138 of MCJB01048777.1, forward strand.
AAATGCCAAGTGGACCAGAAAGCAAGGAAATATCCATCTTCAAATGGTTCGCTATGATATCAACAAGACCTCCAAAGTGTGGCAGAATTTCGTGCAAGCCAGACTCATGCTAGTTAAAAACAATAGCGAATACTCTCGAGCTCGAGTTTGTGTGATATTCTTTTTGATGACTGGTAGACCCATTATTGTGGGTGAGATTATGCTGGGGGAGATGGCCCGCACACGAATTGGGCGGTAGATTAAGATGTTTTTCTTCAGCAACTTGCTCATGCAATATATGCTTTCCCAAGATGTGCCGAAGTACCCAGGGTATGATGAGGTGGTTGAGGCTCCTAATGGAGTGTTGGACATCACATCCTTGTTGGAGGCTATGTCTAAGCTCACTCATGCAGCACGGAACGAAAGAGACGAGAACTTCAATAGGTATCTTTGTAACTTATTGAATGTCATCATGAGCAGGATGGGTGTATCAGAAGAGGAGCGTATGCATTTACGCAATGATTTGTCTAGTTCCTCCAAAGAGATGTCAGGATTGCACCAGGCAGCCCCGTTCACTCGTCGGAGGACCCAAACACATGCAAGGGCTCTGACACGGAGGACGACATTGGTGATGATGCCACTGGGCCGATGGCTTTGGTGCCTCTAGGACCTGATGATGATGTGCCCGGAGTTGTGGGTGGCAGGCATGCTAAGGAGGAGGACTCCGATTGACAGGGAATTTTCTTTTCACCCTACTCTATTTTACATTTTTACAAGCATAGAGAACTATGCATATATTAAGTGTGGGGTGGGAGAACTACTACTTGTGATGTACTCTGTATAAATTGTATCAATTTGTTTCTTTTATTAGTTTTACTTAGTCTAGTTTTTTAGTCTAGTTTGTCTTAGGAAAAAAAACAATAATGCCAAAAGAAACAAAAATATCAGAAAAAGCTCGGATTTTTCCCGACAATGGATCTATTGACAATTTTCTTGAGGGATAAAGTCCGATTAAAAACACCAAAAAGAGTTTTTTTTAGGCTAGTTATAGGTTGTATCCCTTGGTTTTTCTTTGGGCACTGGTTCTTTTACAAAGGTGTAGCTCGAACCGGGTACTTTATTTTCTCTTTAGGAATAGGTTTGGAAGAAACTGAGTTGCTCTAAGATACCTTGTGACATGTTTAGTGCTGGCATATTAGGCTATGGCATGCGATCTATCTTCCCGTGCATTTGGTTTGAATTTTGATGCCTAAGTAAAGTAAATAGCCTATTTTGTGACGCCTTTTCTCAGTTGTTCGGCGTGTATGCCACATAGTACGTTATTGCTTAAATTTCTCAATAATATGTGGTTGCTTGACATAAGAATTGAACATAACTTGATTGAGTCATATGCAATGTGTGTGTCAGGAATTGTGATTCTCGGTGCCATCCTGTGTAGTCCAAAACTTGCCCCGTGTGTTAATTGAAGCGAAATTGTTAAGTTGTGCTAATCTAGGAGATGACGTAGGCGTTTGTTGCTTGAGCATAGATATGATTTTCACTTGAAGATAAAATTTTCCGTTGCTAGCCCCGTTGCCTATAGACCTTTTGTTTGGCACCCACATTACAAGTCGTACCCTTATTTTGTTCTTAATATGAGGTTGTTGAACCTGTACCTCCTAAGGCACTTAGTCGCTAAAAGAAGTAAGGCGAGAGATTGGGGAGTAGCTTTCGAGTGGAACCATGGAAGGGCCCTTTGGTGCAATAAATTTGAAAAAAGGTCACTGGCCGATGAACCTTAATGTATGGAGTGTGTGTAGAAAAGAAAAAAAAAGAGAAAAAGAAGAATTGCAAGAAAAGAAAAAAAAAAGAATGATAGTCAAATAATGTAGAAAAATACACACCTCCTAATCTTACTAATTTGTGCTAGTGAGAGCATAGAAGTGCGTAATGAAAATAAGGGTTGTGTTGTATATGGTTTGTGTCGAGTGAATTGGTTGAGAAGAAGATGTGCACGATTTATGAGTATAGTGTATTAAAGTTCTTACGAGGGTTAGTCACTATTCCGAAATGTATCATACCCGTCTCTTAGCCTACATTACAACTTTAAAGTCCTAATTGATCCTACATTTGGCTAGCTTAGATTAGTAGAGATGTACACTATGGGCAAGCTTATGGTACGACCACGGGATTTATATGATTCTTTGTGAGAGTGAGCGAATTTTGTTCAATTGTGTGATGTCCTTAATTTATATTCAAAATCATATTTGAATGTGTGGAGTATTCTATATTCACTCTTTTATTTGTTGGTGAAGGCACATGATCACATGAAGGATTGATAATGCTGTAAACGTCTCTTGTTGGGTGAGTGCGCGAGTTGAGAGTGCTTAGTGGTAATTAGTCGGCTTTTGAGGTAGGGTCGTTAGAAAAAGTTTGTTTGAATAGATTTGAAATGGATATATTTGGACATGTTTAAAATAGGAAGAATGTGAATTTTGTATGTTCATGCTTGATTACTGGTATCGATCATAGTCAAGGATAGAATATATGGTGAAAAAATTTAAAGTGCTCATCTCTAGTTGAGATTTGTACGTAGTTGGGATAGAGTTGTTAGTCCTATTGCTCGAGGACGAGCAAGAGTCTATGGGTGGGGCGTTGACATTTAGCTTAAAGTATATAAATTTACATGTATATCACGTTATGTTTTACTTGTGTTTCGTGAATTTTGGATGTAAAATGAATTCATTTATATTAATCCGGGGTGTTTTAATGTGTAGGAATCATCCTGAAGAAATTGGGGGCGAAAGGTGCGAGATTAGAGCCAAAATGGAGGAAAACGGGAATATTAGGAATTTCAGTGCCACAGGCAGTGCTCCACGCCACCTCTGGCGCCATTGGCAGAACCATCAGCAAGCCACCGCCGGGGACAGCGCTCCATGCTGACCTGGACGCTGGTGACTGGAAATTATTATAGTTTGCCCGGGACAAGGTTATTTCAGCCCTATACCTACCCAATGCGTATAAAAACAAGACTAAGCTTATTTTTGCGGGGAAGACGACACTTTGAAGAGAGAATACACGCGAGAAACATCAGGGAGCGAGGATATACGCGTTCATCTATTTTTAATCGGCGAGTAGTACTTCGGGACAAGGCTACGAGAGCAACTGTTCGATTAATTATCAACAATGAGTAAATTTTATGAAAGGGAGAGTTAACTATAACACAATAAGATTGGTGAATCGATCACAACCCTGGAATATTTGTCTCTACTGAATAAAAAACAACCATTTTGCTGTTTGATAATTTAGTTACTAGTTAGAATTATTATTTAGTATAATCACACCTTCGAACTCAGATTGGCTTGACTGAATAACATTCTTGGTGAATTTAGTGGGTAGTTAGTACAAGTCTCTATGGGTTCGACACTCGAGTTATCATCTTATTACTTGTATGACCACGTATACTTGCGTGTGCGTTTTAGAGTAACAATTTTCAATGCCAACTCTCGCCCTACACAGCAATATCAACATCGAAAATCTACACGCAAGGTGCAGAAGTGTAGTATGAGTACAACCGACCTCATGTACTCAATAAGTAACAAACCTAACCTTAGGTTGAAAGTAGTGACGAGATTGGTCAACGGACAGAGTCCAACACCAATAGCCAACAACAACTTATAACAACATAATAAAAATAGTACGAGAAATATCTCAAGGGTATGATATCAGCTCATTCACACTTACAAAAAATAGGCATGTTTTTCAAGTATAACAGTAAAACCCAAATCTTTCATCGAAGTCACAAAAATATGAGTAAGTCATAAATCTTTGATTTTTACCAAAAGCTTCAACAACATATATGATGTTTCAATCTCAAATAGCGTGAGGAAAGTACATCTCTATGCGTACAGGTCAATGTGTATGTGAAGTGTCATGGACTGCTTTCTAGCCTCTCCCCATGACCCCTTGGATATGCCCCGTGGCGTCCTGGCAAGCCTCCCAATGCCTAGCGCCACGGTCAGCCCCGTGGTCTCGGCAACGCCAAGTAACAAGCATGCATGTGCCTCTGCCACCCCACTGATAGTCTTCGCCAATGCCCAGCCGCTGGCAAGTGCCAACAGTGCAGCGCGTATACACAATGCCACATGCACAGACCATCATGTTGCCAACAATTGTTGCACGCACAGAAAATGCCACGCGCACAGATCCTGATCCAAGTGCCAGTGCCCAGCTGCAGGCAAATATAAATAGTGATGTACCCACCGACAGCACCGCACGAGCAGACCCTGATGCTCAAGACAAAGTTGCATCCAACGGACTTGTTTCTACCTTGTAGAAGACTGAGTCATTTTCATTGTAAATATAGAGTAGTTTTACTTCATTTACTTTCAGTGTGCTTCTACAGCTTATTTACGTCAACTCATGTAACTTTGGTTTAATTTTTTTTAAGCATTATTAGGAGGGATCAAGCATTCAAACATTCAAACAAGTAAACATTTCTCTGTGCTGGTGTCTCTCCCCCTCGACACTGCGTAGCCTTTTGTAATAGCTTTCATTTCATCAATGCAATCAGCTTTAGTTCTCAATTGCTCATTTAAGTTCTCTCAGTAACTCACGACATTGGTTTTCTGGTACGACACTGAAAATCTAGTCTAGCGTACGTAGGAGACCTCCGTTGGCGGACAACAATCGTACTGACATCGATTGCTTAGCCTTACGTTTTCCTTCCAAGGAATCTCAGGAAGGCGTCATGTAACAATTGGTATAAGAGCCTGGGCTCGACATCGGCTGAGGGAACACATTGCCTTTACCACCATTTCTAACCATGGTGAATTATTGGGATCGCATCACAGTCCTCGAAGAGACGGTTGACGTACTACGACCCATCATGGATATGGTGCCTGATATAAGAACCAGCCTAGTAGAAAGGTTAGATGATCTAGACCGCAGAATACGGCAGGCCGAAGTTGATATAGCAAACATCAGTCGCGACTTTGAGGAAGACCGGCAAACGGCAGCCGCAAAGGCAAATGAAATTCATGGAAAATTTGAGGTCCTCCAACAGGAGCACGCTGAAGATTTAGAACATCGGGAACTAGAGGCAGACGGAATGACTGAAATGCAGCAAGACATAGACAACTTGACAGGGTAGCTCAATATTGTCAATGCCGCCCTTCAATGCATGCTAAGAGGAGGCGAAATTCAAATCAGGGGTGCCATGAACATCACCCATGTGCCATAAAAGCTGAAAATTCCAAGGCCAAAGCGTAACAACGGAGCTCGGGATGCTAAAGAAGTAGAGAATTAACCTTCGACATTGAACAATACTTCGATGCCGTAGGACAATTGGAAGAATCCAAAAAACTAGGAACTGTTGCCAGGTATCTTCAGGGTGATGCTAAACTGTGGTGACGAGTAAAATAATAAGCCATCAGTACCAGGGAAAATATTCTCCAAACATGGGCAGAATTGAAGGCAGCCATATGCCTGCAGTTCTTCCCCGAAAACGTGGAATACAATGCACTTTCCGCGCGGGAATTCTCTGCCAGAACAGGTCAGTGCAGGAATTCTCCATGCTCATACTAAACATACAGGATATGGAGCTGCAAAGACAAAGGGTAGATACCCTACCCAAGGTGATCCAAGTTGCAGAATGCCTTGGGGATTATCATATGGAAACTCAGAAGGATAGGCCCCAGCCACCTATTGGAGGGGGATACAACGGGAGCCAACCTAGAAATGGTGGCTTTAGCAGAAATGGAGGAGATTGAAGTGCATCCAAATCTAGGATTCCTTTCTCAAGCAACAACAGTGTTGCATCAGTCAACAACAATCAGGGGAGAAAGCCCCCTTCAAAGTGCCATCATTGCGGCGGGCAACATTAGAACAACGGATGCCCACATACACAGATCAACGCTCATCAGACTATTGAAGATGGGTCAGATAACGACTCAGACGATGCAGAGCAAGTAGGTGCCTAAAATGAAGTTGTTGGCTCCAATCCCTAATATCTCAACAGGAACCAGTGCTGGTAACCCTAAGAAGAACGCATGCCAAATCGCAAAGAAAGGGAAAGATAAGGAGGATAAGAGGCCTCCCACCACACAAGAGAGGACCTTAATGTTCGTCGAAATGAAAGTAAACGGCAGACCCATTCGAGCAATGATAGCCACGGGTGCTACCACAACTACTTAGCCTCGACTCAAGTAGAGCACCTCGGTCTAGTTTTGCAAAAGCGTAGGGGCCGTGCCAAGGCAATGAACTCACCACTCCAACCAGTGAGTGGAATAGCCAAAGAAGTGCCAATGAAGCTTGGCCCATTCAAGGGAAGATTCAACCTACGCATAGCTATCATAGATGAGTTCGAACTGATAGTTGGATTGGAATTCCTGAGGCAAATCAACACCATATCGGTACCATATGCCGACATGCTCCTGATGATGGGAGACAACGGGGCCAAACCCCGCATCATACCATGCATACCCATAAAGGAGGCCACTGAAAACATCTCATTCATGCAATCGAATAGGGGAGTCAAAAGACATGAACCAATGGTTCTGGCTACCCTCAACATCAAGAATCAAACATCATATCATTGGCTTTAAATGACTAATGACGCCCCTCAGTGTGTGAAAACTTGTCAAGCATGTCAGAAAGACAAGTCGGATCGCTCACAGCAAGCGGGACTCTTGGAGCCACCACCTGTCCCAAGGAGACCTTGGGAGCGTTTCCCTAAAATTCATCATAGGGTTACCCAAGGTCGGAGATCTTGCAACCATCTTGGTTGTGGTAAACTGGATTTCCAAGTATGCCACCTTTATAGCAGCCCCATAGAACATATCGGCAGAAGATACAGCTCGACTGTTCGTCTCTCATATGGTCAAATATTGAGGCCTGCCCAAAGACATAATTAGTGATAGCAACTCAGGCTTCACTAGAAAATTTTGGACCCATCTCATCAGGTGCCTCGGATCCAAATTAAGTCATAACTCAAAGTTTCATCAACAAGCAGATGGCCAGACAGAACGGTTCAATGACATGGTGGAGGAATATCTCCGCCAATTAGAAATTAGATCACAGAAGAATTGGGTGAAGCTTTTGGATGTTGCTCAACTGTGTTTCAATTCACAAAGGTACTCCAGTACAAACAAAAGCACTTTTGAAATTGTTACTGGCTAGCAAACGCTACTCCCACAGACTGTGAATGCACCAAACATGCCAAAAGCGCCTCGAGCTGCTAGTTTCTCATAGGAATGGGAGCAAACTTTAGAGATAGTGCGCAGCTATCTTGTCAAATCCCAAGAGAGGGCAATGAGAAATGCCGAACAAAACCTTCACTTTGTCCAACATCAAGCAGGAGACAAACTGATGGTAAGAATTCCAAAGCGGTACTTGTTTGCAGAGAGGACCCATGACCCTTTCCTATTGCAAAAATAAATCGGACCCTTGTCCATTGAAAGACGCATATACGGTGAATACCCTAGCCTGGTGGAAAATCCATCTAGTCTTCCATGTCAGCCACCTCAAATCATTTCAGAAAGACATGGAGCACCATTCAGAAAGCCATATCACAAGACCGATGGGAACATACCTCCCAGCCAACAAGAGCCTCACCAATCATCATCTTCCAGGTAAGGCTCCGAGGATATCGCCAACTCAGGTGGGGGAGAATGTCATGGCTGCTTTCCAGCCTCGCCCCATGACCCCTTGGACGCGCCCCGTGGCGTCCTGCCAAGCCTCCCAAAGCCTAGCACCATGGTCGGCCCCATCGTCTCGGCAACGCCAAGTGACAAGCGTGCATGTGCCTCAGTCGCCCCACCGATAGTCCTCGCCAACGCCCAGTAGCTGGCAAGTGCCAACAGTGCCACGCACACAGACAATGCTACGCGCTCAGATCAACATGTTGCCAACAAGTGCCGCGTGCACAAACAAGGTCGCGCGCACAGATCCTGATCCAAGTGCCAGCCGCAGGCAAATACAAATAGTGCCGCGTGCGCCGACAGTACCATGCGTGCAGACCCTGATACTCGAGACAAAGTTGCTGCCAACAGAATTGTTTCTACCTTGTAGAAGACTAAGTCCCTTTCATTGTAAATATAGAGTAGTTTTACTTCATTTACTTTCTGTATGCTTCTATAGCTTATTTAGGTCAAGTCATGTAACTTTGGTTTTTTTTTTTTTAAGCATTATTATGGGGGATCAACCATTCAAACATTCAAGCAAGCAAACATTTCTCTATACTGGTGTGTCTCCCCCTCGACACCGCGTAACCTTTTGTAATAGCTTTCATTTCATCAATGCAATCAGCTTTCATTCTCAATTTCTCATTTCAGTTCTCTCGGTCATTCACGACATTGGTTTTTCCGTACGACACTTACAATCTAGTCTAGCGAATAGAGGGGACCTCCGTTGGCGAACAGTAATTGCACTGACATTGATTGCATATTCTTACGTCGCCCTTTCAAGGTGTCTCAAGAAAGCGTCACGTAACAGAAATCATGAATGTCGCAATACAATGTGGCATGAGGTACTGCATCTCTAGGCATGTATGTCGAATATACAGGTTAATGCAATGCATCACAGTGATGAACTCATGTACTCATGCTCTCAGAGTATTCAATCTCACTGTCTCGCACTCCCACTCATCATGCTTAATCCTTCGGCACAATCAATCACTTAGAGCAATACGGTACCTGCTGCAGCGTGTAGTCCGATCTTATCATCAATCAATAAATCTTGTGCTCACTTCTGGTATGTCGGATTCTGGAGGCGTTGATCCTGCCCAAGAGCTAATATAAGCCGTCATGGCTAGCTGCGGCCTGCAACCCGATCCCATCAATAATATATATAAAGCCTGTAGTGCTTTCTACAACGTGTGGCCCGATCCATATTGTAATATTATATATAAAGCCAATATGGCCAACTACAGCGTGCGTTCCGGCCCTCAAGCCCCAACTCAGACATCAATCTCACCAGTCTCTCGGACTAACAAATCTCATGCCAATCAGCCCGAATAATGATAACATGATGTGACAACAAATGATAACAGAGTCTAAGATATGATATGCAAATGAATGAATATGACTTAGTATGTAACTGTAATAAAAGCAAACAAATCAACAGCCGAAATGACCTCAGTGGGTCCCAATAGAAAAAGCATATAGCCTAAACATCGCTTCTAACATGGATCACAGCTCAATTACTCTAGCATGTAGAAATTTCATAGATAAAGACAAGATTAGGTAACTACATAGTACCACAGAATTAACTGAGTTACAATTCACACGGTGCCCGCCCACACGGCTGTCACCTAGCATGTGCGTCACCTCAGCATAAAACACGTACTCGAACAACCCAAACAATACTCTAGAAATACCATCCCACGTATACCGACCTCCTAACGGCTCGAAACTAGCCAAAAGCAACTCAAGAACATCAAATAATTCCAAAGGAAACAAACCCAATAAATAAAGGTGAATATCTTTAATCAATAGTTCAAAGACAACTAAAATGTTAAACCCAGGCCCGCACCTTAGAACTCGAAAAAACTTATAAAACCCGACAACCAACCATACTAGTTTCACTCAAATCCGACTCCGAATCAATGTTCAAAACTAAAAAAATTCGCTTTATAAAATTTTAGACAAAACCCCCCAATATATATTTTGTAATCATCAACAAAATGCCAAAATGAGGATAGAGTCATGAAATATAATAAAAATCGAGTGGAGAACACTTACCCCAATTCATATGGTGAAAATCTCCTCAATCCGAGCTTTATAGCTCAAAATATGAAAAAAAAAAAAAACAAAGCCCTTGATAATATAGCTTCTGCCCAGGCACCTTCGCATCTTCGATAACAATAGATGCTTCTGCGGCTTTTCTTCTGCGGACTCCACTAACCAGCTGACCTCTCATACTTACAAACACTATTCCGCTTCTACGCAATCGCAGGTGCGAGGCTAAATCCGCTTCTGCGCAATCTCCCAAACAAGCTGCCATCCGTTTTTGCGATCGAATTCCCGCACCTGCGGACGCACAAATGTGCCCAGCATTCCGCTTTTGCAGTCTTCCCTCATCTAGCCTTGTTTCGCTTCTGCACCCATGCGAGCACTTTTGCGACCATCGCACCTGTGCCCATTGCCCCGCAAGTGCCACCACATCAGATGCAGCAAAAACCGGCCATCACACATGAATGAAAAATGATTCGAAACACGTTTGTATCTCATCCGAGCCGCGCGGGACCCTGTTCTAATGTACCAAAAACTTCCAAAACATAACACGGACCTACTCAAGGCCTCAAATCACGCATAACAACATCAAAATGATGAATCGCACCTCAATTCAAACTTAATGAACTTTTGAACATTCAACTTCCAATAGTCGTGCCGAAATAAATCAAATCAACCCGGAATGAACCCAAATTTTGCACACAGGTCCAAAATGACGTAACAAAGCTATTTCAAATTCCTGGAAACACAATCGGAACCCGATGTAATTAATTCTCGGTCAAACTTATGACTATTCAAATCTTCAAATTTCAAACTTTTGCCAATTAAATCCGTCATTCTTATGCTTCAGCATAAACGGGACAAAAGTACCTATCTGGGACACTAGGGAGTCCTCAAAGTATGAGTCCATACACTTCCAAGCTAAGACTGGATCGTCAAAGACTGGATTCAAAACCTTCTAGAAATATCCAAATGAAATTCCGGGCATATGCCCAAGTCCAAAATCATACTTCGAACCTAACGGAATCATCAAAACTCCAATCCGAGGTCAAATACCAAAAAGTTAAACTTGGTCAACTCTTCTAGCTTAAAGTTTCAAACATGAAATCCATTCTTCAAACTAATTCTGAAACACCTGAAAACCAAAATCGACGATACACACAAGCTATAATACATCATACGGAGCTACTCAACACTTCAAATGACTGAACGAAATGCATATACTCAAAACGACCGTTCGGGTCGTTACATTCTCCCACACTTAAACATACATTCATCCTCGAACGTGCCCAGAGTCGTTCCAAAGCCATCAAACCGCTGGTACCCTTACAATGTACATACTAGGGGGTGATCCCATGTCACCCTATTCCATATGGGCCCGATAACACAACATAATTGAAGATCATTACTTCAACCTTAGTCCGTAAATGTCATAATCAAATTCCTAACATTGAAAATTTCCTACAATATCCGAATCTCGCATCTGCATCCTATATAAGTTCTAACAAGTTGTATCAAGCCATAACCATAAACAAGATGAAATCATATGATATACCCCATAACTCGCATACTTGTAACGATAATTCCCGATCACAGTAGTTGCGCAAAACGAATCCAATACTAGTAATAAATCTCATATCAAATAAAACTTTGTTCAAAACCTCCGTACACTGCCTATGATGAAAGTAACACACAGAATGTCATAACCACTCTTCGACTCGATAAGTCATGGATCCCTCCCCGTTCGACAAGAACCATAGCCAGTTTCTAATCCGACTTCCGATATATTCTTCCAAATATACCGTAATCAAATCCGATAGTATCCATTCTAGGTCCAATGACATTATCTCATCAAACACAACTATTCTACTGACATGCCACACCAACACAATCTAAAGCCACAAATCATGCAACCAGTGCATCAATAAGAAACAATTCAAATGTACTCAACATGGGAAATGAATAAAAGGAGAGAACCGTCCGGCAAGTTTTACAAGTACCATCACAACGCAATGTTATGAACCCATCACACATAGTAGGACCAAGACACATGAATCTAACTCAACGGATCATATAACAACATAGCCCCGCTGCAATGCACCCATCCAAACATGTTTCCATATGAAATACCTCAAGCCACAATGCTCAAAATCAACAACCACCTGCAATTCGACATCAACTACACAAAGTGCATGACCATAACCATGGAGAAGCGAACAACACAATATACCGCAGCTCAGAAATAACATAACCAAGGCGCAATCAACCATTCAACACCCAAATAACCATTTCACTCAAATTCTGCTACAAGGCCCTATTAGAACCACATCATGTGTACATATAACCAACAAATCAAAACCCCTCATAGCGTAGAAGAGTAACACATAGAACATACCCTAACACAACCAAGCTCAACTTTAACCGAATGACACACCTTTCCGCAATAAGGGTGTTGAGTCAACAAATCCAGCCCGGTGTAGAATACACATACTCCTCGGGCCTACCAATGGGTCCCCAAATCAACTCTGGTCATCCCCAAATGGATTAATGGCCCTCCAAAAGTCCACAATGATCTAAGCATAACACGTACCACCATCTAGCTAACTTTGGCCACATATTCACAGTCCGCAACCCCGAAACAATCTGCTTCTGAGATCTCCCATTCTCAAAACACATGGAAAACATGAATCACCATAGTCGATCGCAACTCCACCACTAGAATGACTAACATATCTCTCATACATAATAATCCCCACAAAAAATGCTTCTATAATTCTTCCATGCCACATTGCAAAATCGGAACATCAGTAGTAGATCCACCAACCGAGTACCGCAATACCAATGAAGCATCCGTAAGTTAAAACACAGTGTGCCTTCTGAAATGTGCACCCTTCTCAGGCATTACCAAGTAGTTATAGCATTCATCGAACATCGAATACCGTCTATGATGTCCAATAATTCATGACCTTCCCTTCAAAACTAAACCATGACCGTGCAGATGCAATTCTCAGTCCCACACAACGCACCGCATCTATTATGCCATCATATGAAAACCACAAAAACCGCATTAACAACTCTGAGTCACAAGCATAATGCATACCCGATCAGTCAACAACTTTCCACTTGATCCCATCCAGGAGAAAATCACAATACGCAACATGCTTCTCATGCCGGCAAGAAATATCCATCTCGAACTATGGTAGAAACAATCGAGAATTCTTTGAAACCAATGTGCACATAACCAAGCCATCAGAACTGATTCTCTCTAACTCAACAAAGCCACGCAGGTCATCAAACCAAAGAGTATTGCCACAACACACCTGTAGAGACTCATCACATCATAAGTACCTAAAGGACCGAGCACATACATTACCGTGCTGATCCAACCTATTACTAAGTTGTCCTATTTCTCCAAGTTCCTTTTGAATTATCCTCAAGTTGACACTTCTCCTTGCTAAAACACCATGATCCTTACCAAAAGCTCACCACAAGAGATCCTAGCACAAAACCACACCTCCCTAAAGACCATAAGTCGTTCTATTCCCTCTTAAGCACCCTAAGTACCACAACCGAGACAGCCACTCAAATAAGACCTTATGCGAATCTAAAGTTGTTTCCTTCACATTCCTGATACAGAAATGTAGAATCCATAATGATATCGAAATATCGCAAGTCATGATGCTATACAATGCAAATCTCATATTCTAGCCATATATATTAAACGTTCTCAATTGACACATATAAATATTGAAACCATTAGAATCTTCTCGAGCATCATCCACTCTGCTCAAATCTCAATTGCACCGCCCAAGCGGGCCAAATGAATTGTTCCCCATTAGCACATGAACGCCCAAAGAAGTCACCCCGCCTTAATGCAACCGAGTAAATTCCTACTCCATGCAACACTACATCCATCACAAATCACAACTCAAGTCATTCCATGATTTGCATATACCCATAAAGTGTAATATAACCCGTATCGCAAAATTGTCTTACTCGAGTCATCCTCGATATCAACCTTTGCTAGTCATAACTGATTCACAAGTATGCCTCAAACTGAAACTAGCGCAACACATAACCATGCAATCAAATCGTCCATAGCGGACTCCCCCACTTGGCTCAAAGCCGTAGAACAAAATATTCGATAACTCACAATACCCATACTCTATTACTGTCAAAATACTATGGTGAGATTCAACTAAATCCTTCATAAGCTCATGTAACACAAACATATAATACCTTAAATCATCTGCTAAGTCGCATTCATCCTCGTAACGGTCAGGTCAACTTTCTCAACCAATCCAATCTCAAATCACAACACATATACCCACTGGTAGAAAAGAAAGTCTCCACACAACATCATAAGGATCACGCATCCGTACATTATCCTGCAGGTGATAACCTGCCTGCTTAGCCTCAAACAGAAATTTCTCTATACCCTTTCACAGACATGACTACTACACAATCACTTAATCTTCCTGAGTCTGAACTCATCAACAAGACATGAAAATTTACTTCATTCGACAAATTAAATAACACGAAAGAATCTCTCAAAATCATTCGTAACTAAAGACTGTATTACACATCCACATAAATCGAGCATTCAATTGTCCTTGTTATATATCAAGCGAACTTTTCCCGTCACATTCAAACCAGCTGAACACATCCCGCAGTCACATCCTATTCATCATAAAGCCATCCAACCACTCATCATGCCACTAGTCCTACTCATAGGGAGACCACTAGACATAAAAGTCTAAATGTAGATGCTCATACAACTGAAACTACCTAGCCTAAGTTGCAGTCCATCCGGGCCTCGAGTCTTCCAGACTGCCTCATCACCAAAACATAGCAGCAGATCTCACATCTCATCTATAGAACCCACAAGCCATTGATGTATAGTTGATACCGAGCTCTCACATGCACATACGAGTTAGTGGAAGGAATTCATAGAGTTACGCTTCAAGTTGAAGCAATGCCGCACGATAAGGAAATAAAGATGGAAAGTTTATTAAATGCTATGTAGCCTCTTGAAGATAGGTATGGACGTCAACATACCGATCCGCAATACTCTACTAGACAATTTCTCATGATTCGTAGAACCTATGAACCTAGAGCTCTGATACCAACTTGTCATGACCCAAAATCCAAGTACTCGTGATGGCACCTAACCCAACCCGCTAGGTTAGCCAACTAGCAGCAATCCAATTCAAATGAGATTTACTGAGAAAATAAATGATGAAATAACTGAACTTTATACACTTCACATGGACTGGTAATGCAAAATCATGAGTTTCTAAGATTTAGAGTTCACAAAGCTGGTATGAAATAAATACATAATCTGTTCGAAATAAACACAAACAGATTAAAAATTATAAAGCTACCAAGAAGAAGAAGAAGCTATGACAAAAATGTAGGTATGTCTTCAATGCCAACTCTTGCCATACACAGCAAAATCAGCCTAAAAAATTAGCATGCAAGGTGCAGGAGTGCAGTATGAGTACAACCGACCCCATGTACTTAATAAGTAACAAACCAAACCATAGGTTGAAAGCAGCGACGAACATGGACAACGGTCAGAGTCCAACACTAATAGCCAACAACAACTTAGAACAACATAATAAAAATAGTACGAGAAATAACTCAAGGGTATGATGTTCAGCTTGTTCACAGTTACGAAAAATAGGCATGTTTTTCAAGTATAAAAGTAAAACCCAAATCTTTCACCGAAGTCACCAAAATATGAGTAAGTCAGAAATATGTGACTTTTACCAAAAACATTCAACAACATATATGATGTTTCTATCTCAAATAACATGAGAAAAGTATATCTCTATGCCTACATGTCAGTGTGCATGTGAAGTCACGAATGTCACAATACCGTGTAGCATGAGGAAATGCTTCTCTAGGCCTGCATGTCAAATATACATAGCAATATAATGCATCTCAATGATGAACTTATGTACTCATACTCTCAGAGTACTCAATCTCACTGTCTCGCACTCCCACTCATCATGCTTAATCCCTCAGCACACTCAATCGCTCAGCACTATACGGTACCTGCTGCGGTGCATAGCCCGATCCCATGATGAAGGAATAAGACCTACGATCACTGCTGGTATGTCAGACTCTAGAGGGGCGGATCCTGTCCAAGCGCTAACATAAGCCATCATGGCCTACTGCGGCGTGTAGCCCGATCCCATCAATAATATATATATAAAGCATGTAGGGCCTGCTGCGGCGTGCAACCCGATCCATATAGTAATAATGAATGAATTTGACTTAGTTTGTAACTGTAATTTAAACAAATAACTCAACAGCAAAAAAGTCCTCAGTGGGTCCCAACAGAATAAATACATATCTTAACCATGGCTTCTAACATGGATCATAGCTTAATTACTCTAGCACATAGAAATTTCATGGATAAATATTAAGATTAGGTAACTACATAGTACCACAGAATTAACCGAGTCACAATTTACACAGGCACATGCCCGTCACCTAGCATATGCGTCACCTCAATACCAAACACATAAGATGTATATTAAGGGGTTCATACCCTCAGCACCAAGCTTAAAAGTGTTACTTACCTCGAACAAGCCAAATTCAATACCGAGCAAGCCAAAAACTGCTCTAGAAATGCCATCCCGCGCGTACCGAACTCCGAACAGCTCGAAACTAGCCAAAAGCAACTCAAGAACATCAAATAGTGCCAAAGGAAACAAACCCAAAAAATAAAGGTGGAATTTTTAATCAAAGGTCCAAAATCAAGCAAAAAGTTAAACCCAGGCCCGCACCTTAGAACCCGACAAAACTAATAAAACCCGATAACCCATTCAATTACGAGTCCAACCATACTAGTTTTACTCAAATCCAACTTCGAATCGATGTTCAAAACTCAAAAATTCGCTTTATGAACTTTTGGACAAAAACCACTAATTTATCTTTAGTAATCATCATCCAAATGCCAAAAACGAGGATAGATTCATGAAATATAATCAAAACCGAGTAAAGAAAACTTACCCCAATCCATATGGTAAATATCGCCTCAAAAATTGCCTCAATCTAAACTCCACAGCTCAAAATATGAATAAAAATAACCAAGCCCTCGATGATATAGCTTCTGCCCAGGCACCTTCATATCTGCGATAATAATAGCCGCTTTTGCGACGTCACTTCTGCAACACTAGTTCCGCTTCTGTGGACTCCATTATCCAGTTGACCTATTGCACCTACGGACATTGTTCTGCATCTGCACTATATCCTAAACAAGCTGTCATCCGCTTCTGCGATCGAATTCCCGCGCTTGCGGACGCGCAGATGCGACAACATTCTGCTTCTGTGGTCTTCCCTCATCCAACCTTGCTTATCTTATGTGCCCATGAGACCGCATCTACGACCATCGCACCTGCGCCCAATACCCTGCAGGTGCGACCACATCAGATCCAGCAAAAACAAACCATCACTAATCTGAAACACATCCGCATCTCACCCGAGCCGCTCAGGATCCCGTCTGAATGTACCAACAAGTCCCAAAATGTAACACATACCTACTTGACACCTCAATACATGCATAAAAACATTGAAATAACAAATCACACCTCAATTCAAACTTCATGAACTTTTGAACATTTAACTTCCAAAGCTCCTGCCGTAACATATCAAATCAACCCGGAATGAACCTAAATTTTGCACACAAGTCCCAAATGACATAACGAAGCTGTTCCAAATTCTGAAACCACAATCCGAACCCGATATCATCAAAGTCATTCCTGGTAAAACTGATGAACATTCAGACCTTCAAATTTCTAACTGTCGCCAAGTAGTGTCGAAACCTTCTAGAAATATCCAAATGAAATTCCGGGCATATACCCAATTCCAAATCATCATTCGGACCTAACAGAATCATCAAAAATCCGATCCGAGGTCAAATACTAAAAAGTCAAACTTGGTTAACTGTTCCAACTTAAAGCTTCAAACATGAAATTCATTCTTCCAAACTAATTCTGAAACACCTGAAAACCAAAACGGACGATACACACAAGTCATAATACATCATATGGAGCTACTCAACACTTCAAATGGATAAACGAAATGCATATGCTAAAAATGACCAGTCGAGTCATTACATATACACCTCAATGGCTACATGTCAATGTAAATACCAAATTACGAACGTCACAACACTGTGTAGCATGAGGAAAAAAATGCATCTCTATGCCTAAATGCGAAATACGCATGTCAAATGAATGAGTTCATAGTGATAATCTCAGATACTCACACTCTTAGAGTACTCAATCTGCCTGTCTCCAAATCTCACTCATCACACAAAATCACTCTGCATAATAATAGATAAGCCGATAAGGCCTGCTGTGGCATGAAGCCCGATCCCATAAACATCAATAATGCATGTTACGACATGTAGCTTGATCCCATAAATAGCCAATAACACATGTTGCAGTGTGCAACCCAATCCTATCATAACACTCACAATACAACTCTCAAGCCCACCTCAATCATCAAATCCAAGTTTAAATACGTTACTTACCTCAAACAAGCAAAATCAAATACCGAGGAAGCCAAACAATACTCTAGAAATGCCATCCCATAGGGATCAACCTCTGAACGGCTCGAAACTAGCCAAAAGCAAATAAAAAACATCAAATAATGCCTAAGAAAACAATCCCAAATGATATTGATCAAATCTTTTCACATTTACTCAAAGTCAGCAAAAAAGTTAAACTCAGGCACGCACCTGGAGACCCGATAAAACTCACAAAATCTGATAACCCATTCAATTACGAGTCCAACCAAACAAATGTCACTCAATTCTAACTCCGAATCGATGTTCAAAACTCAAAAAATCACTTTAGGGAAATTTAGACAAAAACCCCCCAATTTATTCTCTTCACATCCTTAATTTAGGTGTAATAATCCATTAAAAAATAAAATATATAATCAAAACAAAGATAAAATTAATTATCTTCAAGATTTGGGTGTTTATCTTCTCCAAAATCGTCTTACATGTGCTCCAACAACTAACAAATGACGAAAATGAACTCAAAATCCTAAAATTTGATGTTTTAATGCACTGACAGGGGTCCTTCTTCATGATCGTGGTCCCCAACATAGCGATCGCGATTAAAAAAAAAATTCTAGCTTAGTTTTTACCCTTTGGGATCGCGGCCATTCCCCCCGTGATCGCGATGAACAAATCCAACAAGCTTGCCCAGCTCATCCATATAGCATCTAGTATAATAGCCATAATGTTTTGTACAAAACTCCAAATTATAAGCCGTTTGATTTTTAAAAATAGACACAAAGGACTACTACTTTTATTTTTGGATCATCTCAAAATTTCTTATAGATTACAAGAAATTTCTTTCAAAGTCGGCTCAGTGACAACAGAATTTCTTCTTTGCGAACGCGAAGATTACTCCGTGAACGCGATTCACAGGTCCTTTTTTCCCATTTTGATCTTCGCGAATGCATCCCAAATCCGCGATCACGATCCACACCCCTGTAGCAAAAAAATGAGCAACTAAAAATTTCCTAGAAATGGTCTGAAACCATCCCAAAACTCAGCCGAGACCCTCGGGACCCCATCAAAACATACTAATATGTCTCAAAACATATTATGGACCAATTCTAGGATTCAAATCACACATATTAATATCAAAACCGCGAATCTCGATCAAGATCAATCTGTTAAGTTCATAAACTTGAAATTTTGAACCAAGCATCCGATTCAAGCCTAAGCAATCCGGAATAAATCCAAACATTGTATACATGTTCCAAATGACATATCGAACTTATTCCAACTTCCACAACAACAATCTGAACTCGATAACATCGAGGTCAATTTCCGATAAAACCTATGTGCTTCTCCAAGCATCAAATTGCCTACTTTCGTCAAATAGTGTTGAAACCTTCTAGAAACATCCAAATGCAAATTCGCGCATACGTCCAAGTCTAGAATAACCATCCAAACCTAACGGAACCATCAGAACTCCGATCCGGCTTAAAATACACAAAGCCAAACTTGGTCAACTCTTCCAACTTAAAGCTTTAGAAATGAGAATCATTCTTCCAAATCAATTTTGAATCACCCAAAATCTAAACCATCGAACAGAATGCAAATGCTCAAAATGACCGGTCGGGTCGATACAACTAATATGAAGGGAAACAACTAGGTGAACTTGTCTTCAGCTCATCAATTAACATCGAGGGTTTGTTCCTAAGCTGTGTAGCAACAGTAGGTCAAGCTGCTCTAACTAGTATACTTGTTGGGATCTTATAACTATGAGCCATCTGCTCTGGGGTGTAAGTAGCAGGAGTCTGAGCTCCACTCCTGGCCTAAAAAACACCTGGTGCCACAAGAAACACACCATCCTAAGCCTTACTCTCCATGAAATCAGTCATGCGAACTAAGGCATTCGGAGGGACAGGGATAGCAGTTAACCCCTCTAGGACCTGAGATGGTCCTACTGCTTTATTGGAATAAGGATCTCATCAACCTTCTCTCTTCAAGGCTCGACAGCGGGTGATGCTGTACGTGATCTTGGCTGATCTTTGCCTCTACCTCTGGCTCTGCCCTAGCCCCTAGCCCTGGTAGTGACTAGAATCTGGGGCTATGACTCCTGATAAATTGCAGATGAGGTATGTGTCCTCACCATCTGTGAGAGAATAAAAGAAGAATAATTCAGATGTAGGATAGAACAAAGTCGAACGACAACGAAAGAAAGAAAGAAAATGATGTTTCCTAAAGCCTTATAGCCTCTAGAAGATAAGTACAGACGTCTGCATACTGATCTTCAAGACTCTACTAAGCTTGCTCATGACTCGTGAGACCTATGCAACCTAAGGTTCTAATACCAACTTGTCACGACCCAAAATCCCAACCATGGGGTCGTGATTATGCCTGACATCCGCTTGCTAGGCAGGCCAACATTAGCACAACAACTAAAGCAGTTTAACAATAAAAGAAACATTAATAATAATAAAAGGGTAAAATTGGATAAATGAATAATAGGTGTAAAACCAGCATTGTCTAAGACTATCCCCAGAAACTAGTACAAGTATGTGAGCCATAATAATGTTGCATACAAGTCCGAAATGAAACTACGATATTTTTTCGAACAATAAACAATAAATAAAGGTAGGTAGGGGACTCCAGGGTCTAAGATTTCCAAGCAACGCTACTTCAAGTCTCCTGGATGAAAGGGGTCCGAGTTATCACCTCCGGATGCTGCCGGGACTGATACCGAGATCTACATAAGAATTACAGAAGTGTAGTATGAGTACAACCGACCCAATGTACTTAGTAAGCATCGAGCCTAACCTCGATGAAGTACTGAGGAGGCTATGACAAGACACTCACTATATATATGTATGAGTAATAAGTAGAAAGCAATAACGAGATGGAGAACCAAATAACTACATAAAAAATGGAACAAGAAAGTAAATGATAGAGGGCCCCAAAATATCATCACACCACAGTCTTACAACACAACACGGTAGAGGAACATAACAACCAAGAATAACCACAATTCATATATCCCCGTTGTGGCGCGCAACCCTTTCTAGGGATAGTCTTAGGCGGTATTGGCAACAAGAATATTTATTGGTAACAACGATATTGGTATTGACAATAAATAAAGACATGAATAAATGGACGCATGTAACTATTAAGGACATGTAATGAACGAAGACATGTATATAACAAGTAAACAAATGAATCAAGTAAAAGCACATAACAAGTAAAACATGAACAAAATAAAGACACGGTATAATTAAATACATACAATTAAGTAGCACACCCTGCTTGATTCAACCCATGACAATACATATATACTCGTCACCTTGCATATACGTAGTCCCTACAAATAATTTATGTAGGAAATAAATCAATTATGTCCTAATTCCCTCAAATCAAGGTTAATCACGACACTTACCTCTTTTCAAAACAAGGTGAACAATCCAACACGCCTTTTCAGAACAAACTGCCAAACCACCCGAATCAATTCAATTATTTTTAAAACATGTCAAAACAATATTTAAAAAATACCCTCATAGAAAAAAGGTTCGATCTTTAATATAATTGAAAAATTCAACAAAACGTCAACGTGGGACCACGTGGTCAAAATTCGAAATTAAGACCAAATCTACATTACACATTGACCCTCGAGCCTAAACATGTGCTTTGTTCCAAAATCTGATCTCAATTCAAGGTCTAAATCTCACTTACACTATTCGTAGTTTTTACTTAAAACACCAATTTCTTCTAATATGAAATCCTAGTTTGATAATAAAAATTTCTAAGAAAAAGTAATGGAAATTGAATGAAAACAAGCTAAAGTCACTAACTGATGAAGTTGGGAAGAAATTTCTCTACAACAATTTCCTCTATGTAGTCCATGCCTCAAAACGGTATAAAATAAGCGATGTTCCAGATGCCCCGGCATTTATCCAGCTACAGGTATCGTATTTGCGAACTCTTGTTGGCAATTGCGATGTCCACAAATTCTATCAGTGCCTGAGCTCTTCTGATGTTGCAAATACGACCAAGACTTTGCATTTGCAAAGGTCCAACCACTTGCAAAAGCAATCAAAACTTCGCATATGTGAAGATGTCCTTCCCAGCCTGGTACTGCAAATACGACACAAAAGTCGCAAATGCGAAATCCTCCATGTTCGCAAAAGCGACAAGTACTTTCGCAAAAGAGATATCTCCCTGCCCCTGCCCAGCATCGCAAATGTGAGCAATCCTTCGAAAAAGTGAAGCTCACATTTGCATACAGGTCATTGCTAATGCGAGACCGGCCATCAACACCAGCAATTTTCTTCAGCTGACTCAAACCATCTGCAACGCACCCTCAGGCAAGCCCCCCAGCTCCAATGTGAACATCCACATAAGTGTAAAAATATCATAAATATTTGCAGGCAAAGTCAAATCATCAAATAATATTTAAAATAAAGAGTCGATCATTAAGCTCAAAAATTTTCAAATTTTCAACTTTTCACATAAAGCACCAAAATGGCCTCGGGTCACTCGGGACTCCAACCAAACATGCGTACAAGTCCAAAACTATTATATGAACCTACTGGAATTGTCAAAATACCGATTTGAGGTCGTTTACCAATAATATAGACCATGGTCAACTCTAGCCGTTTATAAATTCAAAAATCACATTTTTTTTAAAATTCATATTTAGACTTTAAGAAATTCATAGTGATTGGACACCAGGGCCTACACAACACCTACCGCATCACGCCCCGTCCAGCCTTGGTCTCCCTCATGAACTCGACACATCCCACTTGGCTTACACATCTTGTGTAGTTTTTTTGTTGTTTTGTTCACTCCAATCATCTCCCGAACACCCCGAAATACATCCGAGTATCAGACCACTTCATACCATCCAAAGTGCACATATTCTAGAACCTATCCAAAGACTTGAAATACAAAGCGAAATGCAGCAACTCAAAATGTTTACTCAAGCAAACTTATGAATCTAAATGTTCTAAATCTCATGCGATGGTGCGGAAAAGCTCCTGAGCCCCTCAGTTCCTAATCCAAATATATGTACGAGTCTAAATACATCAAATCCACTTGTATAAAGCTTCACAATCTGAAACAAAGAGATATATCTAGAATCAAAGGGTAAAGTCGCTACTTTAACTTTTAAACTTTCAAATAGTAAAAATATTGAATGAGGTGCTAACCCGCAATATGATCGGTTGGGTCATTATAAGTTATCAGGCTATGGAGATCCTAAATTCAAACCCAAAGTCTCAAGTTTTGGTTTAAGTTTAATACTTCAAACTTCAGAGCTTCAAGTATGAGAGTGGCCTCTAGCGGAACCTATATTTAGAGCTTCGCGTCTGAAGTTATTCGTGTTAATTTTTGAGAATTTATCTAAATTTTAGTTACTTATTATAAAATGGCTTAACTTCAAATATTTTTTTTAAATCAGCTATATATCTTAAATGGTTCCATAACAAGCGACCACTTGTTTCCATTTATACCATGCTTCGCGTTTAATCTAAAGATCTATTTTAAGTCCATCTACTATATGAATTTAATCTAACAATAATTTAGCTCTAAAATTTATCTATTGATCCTCCAAAAAGAAAAAAGGATTATTGATTAAACAGAGGATGCCCTACTTCTAATACATCTACTCCAAGTTATATGGCAATCCTTTGTTTCGTACATTTAAGGTTGTTGACACCATTGTGTTTCAGTAAAATATTCAAGTTTCAATGTACAAATTCATTGAACTATTCGGATATCAAAATTTCATGCGATGTTTTAGCATCAAGCAATTTTTCGCCCACTTGTGTGTGTGTATATATACACACACACATACATACATACATACATACATATTGTAACAATCCGACAAGTTGGAACATTATGGCTATCGGTTCAGATTTTTTTTTCGGGACTTGGAATAGGTCCGTTTTGTCATTTGAAATCTGTATGCAAAATTTGGAGTCATGTTGAGTTGGTTTGATAAGAATCAGACACTTTGTTATGATTTTAGCGATTCTTGAGTCTCATTGTGAATTATATGTGTTTTGGTGTTCGATTTGTGATTTTGAATGTTAGTTTGGTATTTTGAGTTCATGAGTGAGTTCATGTGATATTTTTAGACATGTGTGTAAGTTTGGTGTGGAGCCCCGTGTGCTCGGGTGAGTTTCAGTCGTGTTTCGGACCATTTGGATTTGAGTTTCAGGTTTCTATTGTGCTAGAGTTGCCGTTATCGCAAATTTGTGAGCACCAGTTCGCAATTGCAAAGTTGGAAGGGGGTCTCAAGCATCTCATATGTGATGCCTTGATCACAATTGCGAAGGGGGATTTGGGTCTGGGCTGGTCACTTTTGCGACATTGACTAATTTCGCAAATGCGAAATCTGAGTCAATTTTGCGACATGCCCCTTACATGTCAGGCAGCGCGATCGCAATCCATTGGTCGCATTTTCGAGGGCCCGCAATTACAAACCTAAGGTCACAAATGCAACGTCCTAAAAGATGGGATTTCAAAGACGTAGTCTAATTTTATCACATTTTGAACCCTAGACTCGGCGAGAGGCGATTTTAGGAGGGGATTTTCATACAGAGCTATTGGATAAGTGATTTTAACTGAACATTTATGTTATAACATGATTATTTATGAATTTTAATATCTAATCCATGAGATTTAAAGAGAATGTTTGGGAATTTTTTACTATATTATTGAAAAATAAAAAATTGAGATTTGAGAGTTAATTTGGACTCGGATTTGAAAATCAAAACAGATATTTGGACTCATGGGGTTATAGGTAGTTAAACTGTACTCTTCGACTCGGGTTTTCACCAGGCGGGCCGGGGGTTAACTTTTGGAAATTTTGTAAATATCTCAATGTTATTAATTGTAATTGGTTTTTCTTAAATTGTTCGATATAATTAAGTCATTTTTTGCTAGATTTGACCAGAGCGGAGATGAATTTTAAAGGAAAAGAATTTTTTAGAATATGTATTAAGACTATTTAGGGTAAATATCTTGCCTAACTTTGTGTGGGAGAAATTACCCCTTAGGATTTGATCTAATTTGCATTATTTTTGCTATGTGAAACGACGTGTACATAAGGTGATGAGTGTGTACACAAGCGTATGTGTGGTAATTAACCGGAATAGGCCTTAGGCTATTAATATGCCCTGAATTGGGGTTTTTTTTTTTAAGCAAATAGACCTCTAAGCTGATTGCTTAGAGGTTATATATATATATATATATATATATATATAACAAAAAACACAAATAGTTTACAATTTGTCCCAAAATATAAAACTAGTCCAACTACTATACGAAAACTATCTATTACAACTCGTATGTAGCCCAAAACCCCATCGTGAAGTCATATGTATTCATCTGCCAATTGCAAAATATAGTAGCACCTCTAATGCTCTCACCAGGCGCCAAATTTTGCGATATGACAACCATGAATCTCCATCTTCCTTCACCTTGCATCAATTCTTTACACGGCTATGCACTTCTTGTATTTGTGGCTATCCTGACTTGTCGCTTTGAATATGAATTATTTCTTCCAGCTTACCACTGTTGTCGATCCCTGTTCTTGAACATGTTAAGCATTGATGTCATTCCAGTTGTTATCGAACCAGCATTTTCTTTCACTGCATTGTGTCGTCGACCTTTGTCCAATGTTAAAACAATTTCTGACCAGTTGATATCAATCCCCACCCTTTGTGCTATGTCAAAAATCCTTTGTCCGATGTCGAAGCACAATTGTAGAACAATCAGTGTCCAACATCAAACAAATAATGTTTGTGGCAGTTGATATCAAACATTGGTTTCATTCCAGTTGAAAAGAAACATCGATGTTTATTCAAAAAGAAACACCAATGTTTATTCGACCTCGCAGCCACAACACGATCATTGTCCAACCTCAAGATCCAAATGCTATTATATCCAAACATTGACCTCAACCTTTTTCCGATCTCAAAGCAAAACAATTTCCAACTTCGACCAACTAATATCCATCTTCGATCAAATGAATGTGACCACGACCATCGACCAATCTCACTGTAAAACCATGACCTCGACATTTGTCCATCAAAACAAAGCAGAGTCCAATTTCGAGGAGAATAAATTTTACTCCAAATAATATCATCTTCAAACAAATTACCTCGGTGCATTAAACCTTCGCACACTATTATCCCACCTCCAGAATGAGCATGATACCACACTAATACCACTGGATAGCGTTCTAATAATGCGCAAATTCTAATGCAGTGAAGCTAGCATACGTTCCAGTTAATGTTGAGCCAATACATTATTCGACCAAATTGATACTTCCTTTCATTCCAATATGACCACAACAATTGTCCAGTGTCAAAGCAAAAAATTGACCTCGACCTTTGTCCACTTTCTAACCAAAACAATGTCCAGTTCATGTCGTTCCAGCTGATGCCAAACCAATACATTGTTCGATCATTCCTTTCTTTGCATTGTGACCTCAACCTTTGGTCGATCTCAAGACCAATCACTGCTCTCAAGTGTTCGATGTCAATACAAAACAGTGTCCAACTTCGAACTAACATTATCCATCTTCGAATAAATAATGTTTTGTTCAAGATGCTAACGCTCCCAAAAACCATACCTCGCTGCATTATATCTTAGTACACTATTACCCCACCTCCAGACTGAGCATGATACCATACTAATACTACTGGATAGTGTTCTAATAACGCACAAAGGCTAATGCAGTTAGGCCAGCAAACATTCCAGTTAATGAAGAACCAAACCATTGTTCGACCAAATTGATCGTTTGTTTCCTCCCAATGTGACCACGAGCATTGTCCAATATCAAGTAACGAGATGAATTTGTCTGATCTTAAAGTAGCATATTGTCCAATTTCAAAGAGAACCATCAGGGAAAAATAATGACCTCGATCTTTGTCCAAGCTGAAAACAAAACAGTGTCCAAATTTGATTAACCAACTTTTGCTCCAAATAATATCGTGCCGAAAGAAATTACCTCGCTGCATTATGCATTCATGCACTATTATCTCACCTCCAGAATGAGTATGATAACACACTAATACCACTGAAAACTGTTCTAACAGTGCACCAATTTTAATGCAGTAAGGCGAACATTCTTCATTTAAAGACATTAATCTGGAGCTCTTCTCTTTGCAATCCTAATCCTAAGATTAGGAGTTTGCGCTTTGTCTAGGTTGATTAGCTTCCTTCCTGCACTTGGTAAATCATTGAACGAGTTAAACTGTAAGGTACCTGCAAAAGAAAAAACCATGTTAGCTAAAAAATCCGCCAGTGCATTGCCTTCTCTGAATACATGTTGCAATATGACACTAAAATTATCCTTCATCTTCTTAATCTTCTTCACTTCAGTATTGATAGCCCAAGGAGTATCCCATTCTCCCTCGATCACCTTCTTCAACACTAAAGAGTCGGTCTCCAAAATGAGAGGATGCAAATCGTGCTCTACACAATATTGTAACCCTTGTAATATTGCCTTTGCCTCCGATACAATATTGGTAGTCACTCCGATGTCCACTGCTCTTGCATACATTAAGTCGCCATTGTCATTCCTCACACAAAAAGCACTCGAACTAGGTCCAGGATTCCCCCTCGATGCCCCATCCGTATTACATTTGTACCACCCTTGATTTGGATACTGCCACATTATTCTCTTCGTCACCAATATCGGCTTATAGTCCTGAAAGTATTGAATCATCTCCGGCCATAATAGAGGTATATTAGCCAGCCATGGATATCTGCTCCTTGCTAAGTAATATAAAGTCTTGTTTACTTCATGTATCACTCTATTAGTCGAAACATTTCCTCCATACTTCCCCTTGTTTCTTTTCTTCCATAGCTCCCACGTGATTATGGCCGGAGCTGCCTGAAATAATGGTTTCAATTTCGGACAACACCCTGCACTCCACCAGCTTCTAATAACTTGTTTCAACTGAACTCGAGGACCAATAATTCCTGCAGCCCCCATAAATGTTTCCCAGACCTTCTTTGCTGTGGGACTAGATAAAAATATATGGTCAATCGATTCCTCCTGAGGATGTTGACAGCACCAGCACCTCGACATGACTATATATCCTTGCCTTCTCCATAAATCATCAGTTGCGATCTTCTGCCTCCATAATCTCCATAGAAAAAACGAGATCTTGAATGGTAATCCTTTTGTCCACATTAGAATGAACTCTTTATTTCTATCTGCTCGATGCCTCACAAGCTGCCAGGCACTACTCACTGAAAATTTCCCTGATGGATTCGGCATCCATTGTGGTTTGTCCCAGCCAGTGTCACTATCATCATAGTGAATATTTTCCTGCACATGCGCTGCTATATCTGCTGGTAATATCTGCCCCAAAAGTTGATTATTCCATGCTCCACTTTGTCGCAATTCAACAACTTCTTGATATGTTTCATCTATTGGAAAATCATCATCTACAACATGATACAAAGCACCTAATCCTGTCCAATTTTCATGCCGCACATTAGTTGATCCAGACTTTATTTCCCACAAAATCTCATGCTCTATATTATCTCGAGCATTCAACATTTGCCTCCAAACATGCGACCCTTGTCGAAATTGCACCACAGTTGGTAACTCTTTCTTACAATATTTATTCCACATTAAATTAGACCACAATGATTTCGATGTCCTAAATCTCCACCAAAGTTTAGCAAATAATGCTTTAGAAACATCATGAAGTGATCTAAATCCCAATCCTCCTTCATCTTTAGGTAGACATAAATTCAGCCATGAAGACCAGTGTCTACTCCTCCCCTCTTCTTTAGTATTCCAAAAAAATCTAGCAAATAATTTGTGAAGATGCTCCAATATATTGTTTGGTGGATCTAACACTGAGAGCATGTGTATCGGCATACTTTGAAGCACACTAGTAATCAATGTAGCCTTTCCCCCAATCGATAATAATTTTCCTTTCCAAGCATGTAATTTATTTTTCACCTTTCTGATGAGATCATCGTAGTATTCCTTCCTTCTTCTAGTATAGAAGATAGGACACCCAAGATAAGTGAAAGGAAACTTACCTCTGTTGAAGCCCGTGATATCTCCAACTGCCTGGACCAACATATGAGACACATTGGCATGCATATAAAACGAACTCTTCGACTTATTAATCAACTGGCCCGACACTTTCTCATATCTTCCCAAAACTTCCATTATTTTGCTCAATGATTGAGGATGCGCAGAAGCAAAAATAATTGTGTCATCCGCATATGCCAAATGATTCAAAGGATCAGACCATTTTGGCACACCAAATCCCACAAATGATCTATCTTCAAACAGCTTGTTCAATGATCTTGACAACACCTCTGCCGAAAGAATAAACAAAGCAGGAGACAGAGGATCTCCTTGTTTCACTCCTCTTGTCGATTTGAAAAAACCTGACGATTGTCCATTCACCAGCACAGAGTACCAATTATTAGCCAATAAATTCCAAACCATAGTAATGAAGTGCTCGGCAAATCCTATCCTTCGTAACACATGCATCAAATATTTCCAGGAGACCCTATCGTATGCCTTAGCCATGTCAAGTTTAATAACGACATTAGCTGGTTTTCCTCTCATCCTTATGTCAGTAACTATCTCTTGTGTAAGCAAGACATTCTCAAATATACTTCTCCCCTTTACAAACCCAGATTGGTTCATAGATATGTAGCTAGGTAAGAACTTCTCCAATCTGTCATGAATAACTCTCGAGATAACTTTATTGATAAAATTACTCAAGCTAATAGGCCGTAAATCTGAGAACGTTTGAACATTCAACTTCTTAGGCAACAATACCAAATTAGTACGTGTGATGGATTTGGGCAACGGTGCACCCCCAAAAAAGTGTAGCACCATACCATGAATATCGTATCCAATCACATCCCAACATACCTGATAAAATAATCCAGAGAAACCATCCGGACCAGTTGCACTCTCTCCACTCAGTTCGAATACTGCTGCCTTCACCTCCTCCAAGGTGGGATATCTACACAACTCCCAATTTTGATCCATGGTTACCATCGATGGCACACTGTCCAGTATCGAGAAGTCTGCCGCATCTCCTTCACTCGTAAATTGGCCTCGATAAAAATCAATTGCTGCCTCGGTTAGTCGTTCTTGTCCTTCTAACCACGATCCATCTCCCTTTTGTATTCTTTTCAGCTGTAGTTTTTGTCTCTTACCATTGACATGATTGTGGAAAAATTTTGTATTCCTATCCCCTTCCTCAAACCAATTCAATCCAGCTTTTTGCTTCCAATACTGCTCCTCCATGCTGAGATATCTTTTTAATTCTGCCTGCGCTTTTTGAAGTATAATTCTATTTTCTATCGTTGGTTCCTCCTCGAACAGCATCTCTTTCACTTTGACAATGTCTTCGAGGATCGCTAACTATTTAAAGATGTCACCAAAGGTCTGTCTACTCCAAATCGACAAAGCTGCTTTCACTTTCTTGAGTTTGTGCTTAAAAATAAGATACGGATCCCCTAAAAAATCAGCAACCCAATTCTGTCTCACCACTTCCATGAACGTATCATGCTTCGTCCAGAAATTCAAAAATTTGAATGGCTTCACAAAATTTGAAGTCTGCTCCCCACACCTCATCAACAATGGTGCATGATCTGATCCAGTTCTAATCAAGTGTTCGATATCAATTGTAGGAAACAAATTTTGAAATGGCAGATTGACGAAAATTCTGTCCAATCTTTTGAAGATGCA
Source organism: Nicotiana obtusifolia (assembly GCA_002018475.1). Taxonomy (NCBI): domain Eukaryota; kingdom Viridiplantae; phylum Streptophyta; class Magnoliopsida; order Solanales; family Solanaceae; genus Nicotiana; species Nicotiana obtusifolia. The sequence continues at coordinate 46,099 of MCJB01048777.1, forward strand.
CTCAGCATTCGACCTCCCATTCCACCACGTGAACGGGCTTCCCTTGTACCCCAGATCGAACAAACCACAAGAATTCACGCAGAATGGAAAATCTTCATACTCCGGAGGGTGCACTGGCAATCCACCTATCTTCTCATCCTCATGAAGCACGACATTAAAATCACCTCCTACTAGCCAAGGAAACTCCAAATCGTTCGCCATGTAATACAGATTATCCCACAATTCAAGTCGTTCAAGTGCGTTGCATTTAGCATAAACAAAAGTCATCATAATTTGATGACCTAATTCATGATGCCGCACCTTAACGGTTACCTGCTGCTCAGTTTCCATCACCAATTCCCATTCTACTACTGCATCAAAAAACAACCAAATCTTCCCATTGATATTCGAGTATGCAGACTCCATGTGTAGTCTTCTCCTGTATCTTTGTATGTGTCCAGCCTTTTGAAATGGTTCCATCAATGCAATAACACTAAAATTATGTTCCCGATGCATGTTGATGACTCTTGGAAAGGCCTGTTCAGTGTTAACAGACCTAATGTTCCATATAAGTGTATTCATCATCATTTACTGTGTGACGTTGCCCGTCGAGGCAAAATTCTTGTAAGTTGAACTTGTTCTCTGACCTGTGGCTTCTGTGACTTCTTATTTTTCTTTACTGTTTTGGGCTAGATAGAGGTGATATATCTGCTTCTCGAGCTACTTGTTTGAAACTTGCAGCAGTAGACTCGTTATCACCTTCTTCCTCAATCAATTGATTCTCGATGACGATGTTTCCAATCGGTTCCACATTATGTGTAACTAAGTCGTGCAAGGTTTGCAAAGGACTTTTCAATGGAACATTAACCTGTAGTTGGATGTTCTGCTCCGTACTTTGATTGGGAATTACCATCATTGTTGAATCACCCTCGTTTTGGACCTCTATAGACTGAAGATCGTGAATAATTGTCCCCTTTTGATGAACTGTTGCAACTGTAGGTAGTATACTTTTACCATCGATGTCTTGTTTTTGACCATCGATGGTGGCAGGCACCAGAACACCATCCACCTTAGGCAGTGTACTTTAACCATCGATGTTTTGTTTTTGAACATCGATGGTGGCAAGCATTTGAACGCCATTCAGAATTGGAACCGTAGACAGTGTAGTTTGGACGTCGATGGTTTGTGGCTGAACATCGATGTTCGCAAGCTTATCACGATACACTGGAACACCATCCACAGTTGCAACCAATTCCCCTGTGTTGGCTAAATTGACATCAAAAACTAACGACTTCGAGACTTCCTCACCTGGGCATCGATTAGTTGAATTAACATTGGTCGATGACGACCCCGATTTATCTTCTAAATGACATCAATTGCCTGACTTATTCACAATTAGTCCTTGACCACCGTTAGCCTCGATTTTCTTAGAACTATTAAGAGCACTTTGATCTAATTCTGTAGACCCTCCTTCAGCATCAAATTCATTAACATCCTTTTCTAACCTCGATTCATCATATGTTCGAGATGGAACCTCGTGACATGAATGATTGGTTGTGACATTCAGCTTCCTCTAACTCATCTTTGTCCATTCCAAATTTTCTTTGCACCCACTCGATTGTGGATTCTTTTCGAGCCCTTTCATCTCCTATCTCAGCACCCTTCGATACTTGATAATCAACATTATCAACTCGACCACCACCTCCGATTTCAGCATCCTTCGATACTTGGTGATCGACATTATCGACTCGACCACCAAGTTCGATATCAACATCTATCAACTCCAGTTGATCAGCACTATTTGCACCTCGATTTCCATATGCATCTCGATCAACCCTTACACCTCGATCTCCAGATTCATTCTCGACATTTTTCAAGGTCGAATTATCAACATTATTCCCCCCTCGATTTCCATGCCCGATCTGAATATTTTCTTTATTCAAAACTTGTGCAACTGCTTCTTTTTTCACACGTAAATTTTCCAAATCATTATTTGATGTCTCTCCATTATTTGTAATTTGAAACGCATATTGATCAGCATCCTCTATGTACAGAGCATCAAATTTGTTTGTGATCGTCAAATCTTGCACTTTGTTCTTCCCTTTTTCCTTTCCATTACCTTTGTCATTGGATTTTGCAGCTTCTATAATATGTCCTCTCCTATCACGTTGATACTTGTTATTTCTAGCTTGCATCCATTCCTGTCTAGCTTGTTGACCAGTAGGTCTGCCCACAACCTTGCCACTCGTAAGAACCATAGTTGAATTGGCAGCAGTACCAACAATGTCGTTGTCTTTATTCTTCCTATCATCAATAGGTCTTAATTCTGGCTTGATCACCTAACATTCAGCTTCATTATGACCTTGCTTCTTGCAACCCTTACAATACTTCGGCATATAATCATACCTAATTTTAATCCACTTCGAGACCTCTGGGCCAGTGTCATCTTCCTCTTCGACAATCTTAATCCTTTGCGGTAAGTTGGCTAACAAATTCACCTCGACTTTTACTTTTGCGCAACTAGGTCTAGTACCATTTTGTGTAGCCAAATTGACATGTAAAGGATTTCCTACTGCCCGGGCAAGAGAAAATACAAATTCCTTACCAAAAAAGTTTGGTGGAAGTTCTGGAAAACTAATCCATGCTACTGCGATCGGAGTTTCTTCCTCAGGTGTCCACCATGGATTCCACTTCGAGCATCGCATCTGCCACATGCTCTCATCAACCTTCAAATAATACGTCGGCTTCGATAACAAATGAATATAGTCCTCCATTAACGAAAGCCGTATCAATACATGATTGTCCTCAATCAATCCAAAAGAACATGGTCCTTTTAATTCACATTGAATCGGAATTACTTTACGTAATTCAGTGATCACAGGTTTGCCATAAGAAAATTTTCCAAGAACTGCCAATTGCAAACCTTGTTTGACGATCGATTGCTTGACTTCTGATTTTTTCCAGCGTACAATGGGTTCATCATGAAGATATTCAATAGGTTTAATAGGAACGGTAGGTAAAGGTTGAGCGACGGCATTCAAAACTTTAGGTTGAAGAAGATCAACTGTCACGACCCCGAATTTCCCACACTCGGGAGTCGCGATGGCGCCTACTAATGGAAGCTAGGTCAGCCAATACTTTACTTTGTTTACTACATTATCATACATAATCAATCATTCATGAATTTACAAACATAATTTAATAACAAAAATGCGGAAAAATACTTTAAATAGTCCCTCGTTTTCACAAATCACCCAAGAACTGGTATCACAGTTTCACAGACCGTCTAAGAGTACTACATACAAGGTCTTGAAAGAAATAACAAAAGTACTATTTTCGAACTACATGGAAGAACAGTTAAAAGAAGTAGACAGAGGACGCCAAGATCTGCGAACGTCTGCAGTGCTACCTTGGGTCGCCTGGGAAGTCGCACAAAAGCTGGAAGTCCTTTTTCTGTCCGACACCTGGCGCCGGTATCTGCACAAAAGAGTGCAGAGTGTAGTATCAGCACAACCGACCCCATGTGCTGGTAAGTGTCTGGCCTAACCTCGACGAGGTAGTGACGAGGCTAGGACCGGACTCCAGATAACCTGTTAGACATAAACATATATGCATCTACGATGGATAACAAAATGCATCAAAAAAAATAAACTGATAAAGGAAGATATGCATCGCAATATCAAATCAATGAAAACAACAGATCAACAATTTTCAAGGAGGAACATTGCCATTTGGCCTTTAACGCAAATAATATGAAACACAATCCAACCTTTCCTCCAGTAACCTCTTGTTGCAGGCGTGCAACCCGGTCCCACTTACAGTAACCTCTTGTGGCAGGCGTGCCACCCGCTCCCACATTCATAACATCCTGTGGCAGGCGTGCCACCCGCTCCCACTTACAATATCCTGTGGCAGGCGTACCACCCGCTCCCACTTATACAATATCTCGTGGCAGGCGTGCCACCCGCTCCCACTTACAATATCCTGTGGTAGGCGTACCACCCGCTCCCACTTACATCATCACAGCAATCACAAACAATTTCCAACAAGAGAACAATGCATCACATCAACTCCCAATTAGGGAAATAACAACATCAACAACCATCCTGGCCAGGGGGAAATCAACAATAACAAAACCATACTCGACTCATATTTAACTAAATCAATATTAATAATTCACTACTGTCTATGTTTACCGATTAACCTCCCAACTCGTTTATCTTTCCGTTAAACCTAGACACGACACTACTGTTATGACACCGGACCCCTTTTAGACTCCTATGAACTCCTAAGACACTACCCACGACTTAGACACGAAACCTCCAATTATCTCTTAACGATTACTTATTCAACTAGTTCATTTATCAATCTGAATTATGATGAAAGAGAAGATCACAACCATAACCATAATCAATAGGAACATTCACAATGTTCAGTTCGTGTGATAGGCGTATCACCCGCCCTCAATTCACAATGTCTCGTGGCAGGCGGGCCACCCACTGCCACGTACACAATAATACCACAGATAACATCCGGCAATTAGAAACATAATTGTCTTTGCATCTCAGCAATACCACAAACATCTTTCAACAATTAAAATATTAATATGCAACATTTATCAACATACGACCCACGGTCAAGTTTGACACCAAAGTATAGGTACCCGTCACCATACCTATACATTGTTCTCAACGAGAAACAATTTAGCACGTAGCACATAATTTCTAATTCCTCAAGCTAAGGCTAGAACGAACACTTACCTCGCTTGGCAATGGAATTCAAGGTTCCGACAAACCTTTGCCTTGACACTTTGCGTCCGAAGGCTCCAAATCTAGTCATAAACAATTCATTACGTTCAATACCCACAATGGACACCAATTTCCATTGAAATTTACAAGCTTTACGGGTAAAATCGCGAAATTAAACTCAAAATTGATAGTGGGGCCCATTTCTCGAAATCATTTGAAATTCACAAAATGTAATTACCCATTACAACACGAGTCCATGCATATCAAGTTTGTCAAATTCCGACACCGGATTGACCTTAAAGCCCCAATTTCATATTTTTAGAAGTTTTGAGAAGAAAACCCAGGTTCTTCTTTCACAATTTCATGGATTCATAATGGGATTAAGCATGGAAATCATAATCTAAGAGGGATTTAGGGTAGAGAACACTTACCCGATGTTTCTCTTGAGACTCCCTCTCTATTTGTTCCGAATCTCACTTTAATCCTCTTCTTAAAGCCCCAAATATGTCTAAGGTGATACAACCCCTTCCTTTGTAAGATTTATCATGGAAATCTCCTTTGCATGTGGTTTTGGGGTTGATTTGTAGTGATTCCTTTGTGTTTGAAGATGTTTTCTCTCGTGGGTATTGAGTTATGTATTTCCGTAGTGCGAAATGGACCCTAGGTCCTATTTATAGAGGGTTAAAAATCGGGCAAAAAGTACCCAGTCAGACCCATTTCGCGACCAAAAGAGGGATTTCGCGGTTCGCTTTTCACGTATGCGAACCGCATTCTCGTCGCGAATTGGCCATAAAAGTTGTCCAAGTTTCTGCCTCACTTCGCGATCCCCATGTCCATTTCGCGATTCGCTTTTCAATTAAGCGAATCGCTTTCTCGTCGCGAAATCACCCCTCAGGTTTCTGTCTGTGTTCGCGACGTGGTTGGCGATTTCGCGGTTCGCTTTTCGATTATGCGAACCGCTTTTTCGTCGCGATTCTGACCTTATGCTTCTGCTTCAGTTCGCGATTTCATTTTTGGTTTCGCGATTCGCATTTCCAATATGCGAATCACTTTTTGGTCGCGAACCTTCACCTGTCAACTGATTTCTTTCTCGTTTACGAAAATAAGCCTAACTTTTTCATACGGAGTCCGATTTGGACGATTCTTTTTGATATGGCTCCGAAATTTCGATACGGATCTAATGCCTCAAACAAAACTGAATTTGGAGTTCTTTTACTTAATTTTATACTAATTATACCTGAAGGTACGATGTTAACGCTTTCTGAAGCGACGAACTAAGTCCCGTCAACCACTCAAAATTCATCCGAGATCCCCGAGACTTTATCTAAACATGAACACATATTATATAATCTTACATAAACTTGTCCCAACCATCGGAACGCTAAAATCATCATCGTATTATCAAGTTCGCATCAGATTCAAGCCTAAGGACTCCAAAGATTTCTAAATCGTTCTTTTGATCCGAACCTGACCATACCATGTCCGAATGGCCTGAAATTTTGCACACAAGTCTTAAATTACATAATGAAGCTACAGCAACTTTCTGAATTTCGTTCCGACTTTTGGATCAAATTTTCGCCTATCAACAGGAAATTCGAACTTCACCAATTCAAGCCTAGTTTTGTTCGGGGTCTCCAAAACATATTCCGGTCACTCTCCTAAGTCATAAATCCTCTCCCGAAGCTAACCGAGTCATCGGAATTCACATCCGAACCTTCTAACTCATAAGTCAACCTACGGTTGACTTTTACGACTTAAGCTTTCTTAAAAGAGACCAAGTGTCTCCTTTCCTACCGATTTACTTTGAGTGCAACTTTCTCAACTTGATTTCACATAATATAATTAACAAAATAAAACGGGGCATAAAATGGGTCATCACATTCTCCCCCGCTTAAATAAGCGTTCGTCCTCGAACGAGTCAAGAAGCATACCTGAAATTTCAAAGAGGTGTGGATATCTGCTCCGCATCTCTTGCTCGGTTTCCCAAGTAGCCTCTTGCACAAACCGACCTCTCCACTAAATTTTCACTGAAGCTATTTCTTTGGACCTCAACTTTCGAACCTGACGATCCAGAATTGCCACCGGCTCCACCTCATAGGTCAAGCCATCATCCAAATGAATCGTGTTGAAATCCAAAATATGAGATGGGTCCCCAATGTACTTTCTGAGCATAGAAACATGAAATACTGGGTGTACACTCGACAGATTGAGTGGCAAAGCGAGCTCATACGCCACCTCCCCCACTCGTCGAAGTACTTCAAACGGCCCAATAAACCGAGGACTCAATTTACCTTTCTTTCCGAACCTCATAACACCTTTCATGGGTGAGACTTTCAGCATAACTTTCTCACCAACCATGTAAGACACATCCCGAACCTTTCTGCCGGCATAACTCTTTTGCCTTGACTGTGCTGTACGAAGCCTCTCCTGAATTATCTTCACCTTTTCTATAGCATCCTGAACCAGGTCAGTCCCCAATAGTCTAGCTTCGCCGGGCTCGAACCAACCAACCGGAGATCTACACCGTCTCCCATACAGAGCCTCATACGGAGCCATCTGAATACATGACTGATAGCTGTTATTATAAGCGAACTCTGCAAATGGCAGAAATTCATCCCATGAACCTCTGAAGTCGATAGCACAAGCACGCAACATGTCCTCCAGGATTTGAATGGTACGTTCGGACTGCCCATCCGTCTGAGGATGAAAGGCTGAACTCAATTCCACATGAGTACCCAACTCCCTCTGCACGGCCTTCCAGAATTGCGAGGTGAACTGAGTACCTCTATCAGAAATGATAGAAATGGGAACACCATGCAGCCGAACAATCTCTCGGATATAGATCCTTGCCAACAGTTCTGAAGAATAGGTAGTACATACCGAGATGAAATGTGCGGACTTGGTCAGTCGATCCACAATCACCCAAACAGCATCGAACTTCTTCAAAGTCCGTGGGAGTCCGACCACAAAGTCCATAGTGATCCGCTCCCATTTCCACTCGGGAATAGCTATCTGCTGAAGTAAACCGCCCGGCCTCTGATGTTCATATTTTACTTGCTGACAGTTGAGACACCGGGATACTAATCCCACAGTATTCTTCTTCATCCTTCTCCACCAGTAATGTTGTTTCAGATCCTGGTACATCTTTGCGGCACCCGGATGAATAGAATACCGCGAGCTATGGGCCTCTTTCAGAATTAACTCTCGGAGACCATCCACATTAGGTACACAAATTCGACCCTGCATTCTTAACACTCCATCGTCGCCGATGGTCACATCTTTAGCCTCATTTTGCTGGACTTTGTCCTTAAGGACAAGCAAATGGGGGTCATCGTACTGACGCTCCCTGATGCGATCGCATAAGGAAGACCGAGAAATCACGCAAGCCAACACACGGTCAGATTCCGAGATGTCTAGTCTCACGAGCCTATTGGCCAAGGTCTGAACGTCTATGGCAAGTTGTCTTTCACCGACTGGAATATAAGCGAGACTGCCCATACTGGCAGACTTTCTACTCAAAGCATCGGCCACCACATTGGACTTTCTCGGGTGGTATAAGATAGTGACGTCGTAGTCCTTTAATAATTCCAACCATCTCCTCTGCCTCAAGTTTAGCTCCTTTTGTTTAAATAGATATTGAAGACTCTTATGATCCGTGAACACTTCACACGGCACGCCATATAAGTAATACCTCCAAATTTTCAAGGCATGAATTATGGCTGCCAATTCTAAGTCATGCACCGGATAGTTCTTCTCATGAATCTTCAATTGCCTCGAAGCATAGGCAATAACCTTGCCCTCCTGCATTAATACTGCACCAAGCCCAATACGAGAAGCATCACAATAAACCGTATAGGGCCCTGAGCCTGTGGGCAAAACTAACACTGGTGCCGTAGTTAGAGCTGTCTTGAGCTTCTGGAAGCTCGCCTCACACTCATCCGACCACTGAAACTGGACACTCTTCTGAGTTAACTTGGTCATCGGGGCTGCAATTGATGAAAACCCCTCCACGAACCGATGATAATAGCCTGCCAGTCCCAAGAAACTTCGAATCTCAGTGACTGATGCCGGCCTAGGCCAATTCTTGACCGCCTCAATCTTTTTCGGATCAACCTGTATACCCTCTGCCGACACAATATGACCCAAAAATGCAACCGAACTCAGCCAGAATTCACATTTTGAAAATTTAGCATACAGCCTATTATCTCTCAAAGTCTGAAGAACCACTCTGAGATGCTGAGCGTGCTCCTCCTGGCTGGGAGAATATACTAGGATGTCGTCGGTGAAAACTATCACGAACGAATCCAGGTACGGCCTGAACACTCGGTTCATCAGGTCCATGAAAGCTGCTGGGGCATTTGTCAATCCAAAGGACATAACCAAGAATTCATAATGCCCATACCGAGTACGGAAAGCTGTTTTAGGGACATCAGAAGCGCTAATCTTTAGCTGATGGTAACCAGACCTCAAATCAATTTTTGAAAATACCTTGGCACCCTAGAGCTGATCAAACAAATCATCGATCCTCGGCAATGGATACTTATTTTTGATTGTAACTTTGTTCAACTGCCGGTAATCGATACACATTCTCATCGACCCGTCCTTCTTTTTAACAAACAACACGGGCGCACCCCAAGGTGAAACACTGGGTCTAATGAAACCCTTCTCGAGCAATTCTTGCAACTGTTCCTTCAATTCCTTTAACTCTGGCGGGGCCATGCGGTATGGCGGAATAGAAATGGGTTGAGTGCCCGGAGCCACATCAATGCAGAAACCGATATCCCTGTCAGGGGGCATTCCCGGCAGGTCGGAGGGAAACACCTCGGGAAACTCGCGGACCACAGGCACTGACTCAATAGAAAGGACCTCGGCACTAGAATCACGGACATGAGCCAGATAGGCCCAACATCCCTTCTCGACCATACGTCGAGCCTTCACATAAGAGATAATGCTACGGGTGGAATGACTAGGAGTCCCTTTCCACTCTAAGCGAGGCATACCCGGTAAAGCTAAAGTCACAGTCTTGGCATGGCAATCCAGGATGGCGTGGTAAGGTGATAACCAGTCCATTCCCAATATAATATCAAAATCAACCATATCCAGAAGTAGTAAATTCACACGGGTCTCAAGACCCCCAATCACTACCACACAGGAACGATGGACTCGATCCACCACAATGGAATCACTCACCGGTGTGGATACATAAACAGGAATACTCAACGAGTCACTAGGCATAGCCAGATATGGTGCAAAATAAGATGAAACATACGAGTAGGTAGACCCTGGATCAAATAAGGCTGAAGCCTTGCGGCCACAAACCAGAACTGTACCTGTAATCACGGAATCTGAAGCCTCTGCCTCGGGTCGGGCTGGAAAAGCATAACATCGGGGCTGAGCCCCACCACCCTGAGCCACATCTCTTGGACGGCTTGCTGCTGGCTGGCCCCCACCTCGGCCGACCTGAGCTCCACCTCCAGCACCTCTTCCTCTACCCCTAACACCTCTGCCCCCACCTCTAGCTAGTTGGGCGGGCTGCGGAACATTAGGCGCCTGAGCTATAGCACGAGAATCCTGGTGTGTAGAGTTACTGAAGGCACGACGGCAATACCTAGCAATGTGTCTCGGGTCGCCACATATGTAACAAGCCATAGACTGTCGACTCTGAGAATTCTATAGCGGTTGCGCACTAATAGACTGCTGATCTATATACTGCATTTGGGGACCACGGTTACCTGAAGCACTGTGAGAAACCTGAAGAGCTGAATGAAAAGGCCTAGGAGGATGGCCTCTACCATATGAATCCCTGTTTCCAGATGAGGCACCCATGAATCTACCGGAATGACGGGGCCTCTTATCCGACCCATGACCACTCCCATGTGACAAAACCATCTCGACTCTGCGGGCCACATTGACCGCTTCCTGGAATGTGATCTCACTACCGGCCTCCCTAGCCATCTGAAGGCGAATTGGCTGAATGAAACCGTCAATAAATCTCCTCACCCTCTCCCTCTCTGTAGGAAGTATGATGAGAGAATACCGAACCAGGTCAATGAATTTGGACTCATATTGAGTAACTGTCATGGACCCCTGTTGAAGGCGCTCGAACTGCCTCCGATAAGCCTCTCTCTGAGTGACAGGGAGAAACTTTTCCAGGAACAACTCTGTAAACTGCTCCCAAGTTAAGGATGGTAGACCGGCTGGTCTAGTCAAACAATAATCCCTCCACCAAGTCTTGGCGGATCCGGACAGACGAAATGCCGCAAAGTCCACCCCATTGGTTTCAACAATACCCATATTCCGGAGGACCTCGTGGCAACTGTAGAGGAAGTCCTGAGGGTCCTCTGTAGAAGTGCTGCTAAAGGTGGTAGTGAATAGTTTGGTGAACCTATCCAGTCTCCACAAGGCATCGACAGACATAGCAACTCCATTGCCGGACTGAGCTACTATCCCCGGCTGAACTGCCACAGCTGGCTGAACCCCCGGAACCTGAGCTTGAGGAGCTACCTGCTATGGGGTAAGAGTAGTAGGAGTTTGAGCTCCTGCTCCAGCTTGGGAAGTGGCTGGAGCTGCAGGAAATAAACCTGCTCGAGTAACATTCTCCATGAGGCCCACCAGTCGGACCAAAGCGTCCTGAAGTACCGTGGTAGCAATAAACCCCTCTGGGACCTGAACTGGGCCCACCGGAGCTGCTGGGGCTGGAAGCTCTTCTTCAAAATCAATCCGAGGTTCTGACATTGGCGCCGCTGCAGGAGGCTGAGTCCTGCCCCTGCCTTGACCCCTAGCACAGCCTCATCCTCGCCCTCTGCCCCGTATAGGAGCTGCTGCTGGGGGCTCGAGCTGTCGAGCGGTAGAAGAAGAAGCGCATGTTCTCGCCATCTGCGAGGAACAGAAATAGAAATTCAATTAACATTAAGGAACAGAACCGCACGATAAGAAAGAACAAACATGAAGCTTTTCCTAACTCTGTAGCCTCTGGGGGATAAATACAGACGTCTCCGTACCGATCCCTCAGACTCTACCGAGGTTGTCTATGAACTGTGAAACCTAGGTAACCTAGGCTCTGATACCAACTCTGTCACGACCCCGGATTTCCCACCCTCGGGAGTCGTGATGGCGCCTACTAATGGAAGCTAGGCCAGCCAATAATTTACTTTGCCTACTACGTTATCATACATAATCATTGCATTCATGAATATACAAACATAATTAAATAACAAAATGCGGAA
>MCJB01048778.1:0-67262 GCA_002018475.1 Nicotiana obtusifolia
TACAACTGACCCATAGATTTTGTGACTTGTTTAAAACTGCTGGAACTACTGAACATAATTTATTGAACACAAGTTAAATAATGAACACCTAATATATACTTATCAAAATGTCTTAGAAAAGTACTGAACACCTAATATATACTTAAATTACATAGTGTCATAAAAAAAACTCCTAATAGATACTTAAAATGTTCAACAGGCCACATTTTGGCTCCAAAAAACGCAAAAATAATAAAATTGTTTATCAACCAATCTTAGGGCTCCAACACCTCTTCAATGATACCTAATTCCCATCTCCATTACATTCTCCCAACTGAGTTGTCGTTGATTAGACTTTCGGGTTTTGTAAAAGTTGTGCCGGTAAGCAAAGCCTCCATAAAAGCAATTGACCACGAACCACATGCCCTGCTAGTGACATTGCGGGGGAGATTCTCTAGCCTCTTGAATTCCCACGATTCATTGAGTAACTTTGCAGGTAAGTGTGCGAACATGCCACTCTGTTGCAATAACTTGGGCCACAATTCCAATACCGGCTCCATGAAGCAAAAGAAATCAGATTCTTCGTAGACAGGGACGTTGCAGTCATACACATTTATCACTCCCTCTTCAATCATGAACTCGAGAGTGACAAAATGTGTGACATTAATATTCATCACTATTAAAACCCTTTTTGCACCAGCCCACGAGCAGCCACCCAGGTAGGCTCTAACACCTCTACAATAATCGAGCATATCATCATCCCACTTGAATTCAGCAAGTCTAACCTTCAGAGGCACGACATTTGGAACTGTACTATCTTTTATCAATTCTGCGTACCTCTTGGGCATGTTGTTGTAAAAGTTGAGGTCCAGGATTATGTTAGTGGAATCGTAGTACTCAGGGAAATTGATTTGCCTCATACGCATTAGAAGAAGGATTTCATCTACATACTAAAGTAAAGAGTAGTAAAACAGTTAGTTACCTGCTGCAACAGATTCAACAGATTATGTACTTGTTGCAACAACTATTTAACAGATTATCTACTTGTTGCAACAGATTATCTACTTGTTGCAACAACTATTTAACTTGTTGCAACAAATTATCTACTTGTTGCAATAACTATTTAACTTGTTGCAACAGATTATCTACTTGTTGCAACAACATACTGAATCAGATAGATATATACAAGTGTTGAAACTTACCCAATCCTCCCACCAAATTTCCATGCTTGTCAAAGCCTTGAAGTCTGCTGCTCCAAATTCATGCATTGAGTACTAGGTTTTCCCACTCTTTTTGGACTTGATTGCAGTCTCAACCTTTTTCTTTCTTTGGGCATGTACAAGCTTGAAAATGTCCTCCTTCTTTAGCACTTTTGGCCGAACATCAAGAAGAGGAGTCTCAATTGACTTACTGGGAGTAGCAATAGATTTTCTTGATCTAACTGATGCAAGTGACTTGGCAATTGCTTTGCCCCTCCTCCGAAGATGAACAGGAGTATAAGGTGAGGAAAGATTCTTTGATGGATTGATACCCCTCTTGGATATCAACCTCTGGATAGAAGAGCTTGTGGCTTCTTGGGCCTGCACCAATTCCTCCACTTTTCTAATCAAATTATCCACTTCTCCAATCAAATTATCCATTTTGTCCTTGCAAGTAATGCACTCACAAGCACATGAGGGCACCTTAGAGGTACCTGCACCAACATCAGCAAATCTTCTACCACTCAATCCACCACCACTAAAATTACCACCAAATCCGGAAAATTCACTAAATCCAGCAACTGAAGAAAATCCACCAATATTAGCATCATCATCTCTTAATTTTTCCCCAGCAGTACTTGCTGGGACATCACCACCACCACCACCACCAACATCAACAGGCTGAACAACACCACCAACAGCATCAGCACCACCAACAGCATCAGCAGCAACATCACCACCAACACCACCAACAACATGACCACCACCACCACCAGCTAAAACATCATCAACCCTAGTGATGGCTGTCACTCCAGCCAATTCCCCTTTCAACCCATCAATCAATCTGTCAGGCACAGATTTTATGGGCACAAAGGTGACAAGGCATGGCATCTCCAACTCTCTTACTGTTGGGACAAGCCATGGGTGCACAGCCTACAACAAGAAAGGAGATATATCATAATGGTGCTAAATCATAAAAAACTAAACCTATTTAAAACAAGTTATCAGGTTGTTGCAACAAATGCATATGTTATTGCAGCAGATTATAAAAGTTGTTGCAACAACTAGTCATCTGTTGTGTTCTAATGCTTACAGCTTCCTTAGGGGGGTTGAAAAGGTCGACACTCAATTTTGTGTTGTTCTTGGCAGTGAGCCATCTACGAATTCTTGGATAGATAACTTCTTGGGAGTATTCCTTGACTTGATGCCTGAGGTGAGGAATGGCTTCAAATGCCCAAACCTAGAAAAATAGATGCCATCAAAACTCAAAATAGTGATTGAAATTAAAAAAAAAGTTAAAACATTGAAGAAAATTTACCATGAAAGCCCAAGGGAAGCCATATAGATTTTGTGTCTTCCCCGTTGGCTTCAAATCCTTCATCAAATATTCAACAGTCAAGCTAAAGCTTTGAAAATCCCAGGCATAGTTGTTGAAGGCATCATAGTCCTCAGAAGGTTTAATCAATCCAAGCGGTATGTTGCAGTTTACGTCTCTTGCCCAAAGAACATTGTGCGCAAACCAAACTAAGCACAGTGACTCCTTGTGTTTTTTTGAGAAAGTTTTGGACTCCAAATCTTGCAACAATTTCTTGTGAGTGTAGCTCTTTCCCACTAAGTCTACCAAGGAGACGTCATTCTTAGCTTTGGAACGCTTTGCTTTCTTGGCTGCCTCGGGAGTCTGGGCTGGCTTGGTTAATACAACAGTAGGAAGAGGCTCACAAGGATAGCATCTCAATCCGCTAACTATGGCAAACTCCTTCATGCCAAAGCAAACCGACATGCCACAGTAATTGATCCAAATCTCATCCTTTCTATCACAAATAATCTTACACTTCAAAAGCTCAGAAACCATTGTCATTGGAAATCGGGCACCGGTATCTTCAGGAAAATCTAAATAGGGCCAAAAGTAGCTAGCCCTAAAGAAATTCTCCAATCCCTGCTGCCGGAGAATGCCCCTGAAGGTGTCAAAGGCCTTGCCCATGGTTGATCTAACCACAAAATCACCTGATAAATCCTTATTTTCATTCAGCGGCATCGTCACGCCGTACTTTTCAATGCTAAAACTCTTAACGACCTCCTCAATCGAAGGTCTATTGGGATCTGTGGCAATACTAAAAGACTCAAAAAGATTGGCATTCACATTACGTTTCCTTTTTCCTCTTAACTCGGCCAAGGTCTGATTTGTTGATTCTTCTTCTTTTTCATTACCATTTTCAGTTTCTGCATCTTCTTCACCTTCTTCATCCCCTTCAGCTCCTTCATCTTCTTCTTTTTCGTCTCCTTCAACATTTTCTTCATTTTCTTCATCTCCTTCAGCAGATTTTTCGTCATCTTTTTCACTTTCTTCTCTAGTTTCTTCACTTTGTTCATTTTTATCACTTTCTTCTTCATGCCCAACAGAGGTTTCGTGGGTTTCCTCTCTTTCTGAAGCCCCAGTTTCACTAATTCTTTCCTCATTTGTTGATCGACAAATAGCAGTCACAAGTTTATCTAATGGTGTTTGCACCTTAGCTCTTTTACTACTTTCTCCCTCAGTTGGTTTCTCTCCTTTTCTTTTAACTGGAGCCATTTTATCTACACAAACGAGATAGAAAAACAGTTTTAATTGGTTAGTGCAACACTCAAAGTAAAAGGGAAAAGGAATATGTTGCAACAAGTAATCAGTTGTTGCAATAGAATAAGAATACGTTGCAACAACTTATTACTTGTTGCGGCAGAATATTAACCTGTTGGAAATAGAAAAACAGTAGCAACAGCTTAGCAACTGTTTTGATTTTTTGCAACAGCATGTTAATATGCTACAACAACTGCTTCAGTTGCTGCAAAAACCTCAACAATTGTTTTGATTTTATCCAACAGCTGTTGGATAAAATCAAAACTTTTCCTAAACCACAGCATGACAGCAACAACAACAGCAAAAACATCTAAATTTAGCTACAAAACATCTATATTTCACTACAAACACACAACCATCACAGATATGACTCACAGCTTAAAATAAAATACACCAAATAGGATTTCTTTTTAACCATGCAACCTCAGCAGATGTTTGTAACTGTCAAACAAGTGCTGAATTTGATGCAACAGGTAACCTCAGTTGTTGGAAAACATCAACAAAATTGCAAGCATTTTTTTTTTTCGAAACAACAAGGATAAGAAGAACAAAAACAGCACTAAAAACCATAACTTCACAACCACAACCACTATTTACAAACTCACAAACCCCAACAAGTGCAACAAATATACGAACTACAACAAAACAAACAACATTCAAGAAAAACCCATGCTCTTCTTCATCTTCTCTAACCAAAATCATCATTTTCAAACTCTGATTTCGAAACCCTAACTTTTGAACCAAGTGAAAAAAAAGTTTACCTGAGGATGAATAGAGAAGCAACAACAATGGAGAGAGAGAGAGAGAGAGAGAGAGAGAGAGAGAGAAATGAACAGCAATAGCAACGATGGAGAGAGAGGAACGAGCAGCAACAATGGTGGTCGCCGGTTCGGAGAGAGAGAGAGACGGAAGGAACCGAGAGAAGAACGGAACTGCTTTTGTTTTTTTGAAATAAAATGAACAACTAAACTAGTTGGGGTCGTGGGGTGTTTGGGTTGGAAGGAGTTTTTGTATAATGTGTGTGGGTTGGAGAAGTTTTTGTATAATATTTATGGATTTTTGTGTATTTTGTAAAAGATTATAAGTTTTAAAAATTATAATTCAGTCCCAATTTAAGTTAATCATATTTTTAAGACAAGTTGGACCTTGGCTGGTCAAACTTATCACCATTTCTAATTATGAGACTTTTTTGTCACCATAAGTTAAATCTTCCGAGCAGCAGCCCCGATATATAAAATAATCAAGCCACTATATATACACAGAACATGCTGGATTAAAACATCACTAGATTCCTATTAACATTTGACCAAAGGTGCTAGCTCAAGCTCTTGGGTACGAATTATTTGCAGTCCAAGAAGCTGAAAAGAATTATTTGTACATAAAAATTTAAAATAATGGTCCTAAACATATACAAGACAAAACCAATCTATTGTACATTATAATACTTTCGTCTTATCAAGCAAAAACAACACTGAATTTCATTTTGTGCAGCTAATTCAGATGTGTCAATTGCTTCCTAATATTTCTTTATTATATCAGCCCGAGCACTTGGGCAAGAGTTTGGTATTTCAGGTCTTCGACCCTAAAAATTTGAAGAATTAAGTTAGTGTCCAATATTTGACATTTTAGAAAAATGAAAGAAATTTATTAATTTTTTTTTAAAATTCAACCTTCGTCTGTTAATTAGTGGAATGTTAATTACATGAGATGTCTTATAAATGGTAGTTGGACAAACACTTAATACACTTAATTGCTACTATATTAAGTATCTTTCTTTAAAGACAATGAAAAACCCTCAAAAAGACAAATAATAGTAATGCTTTTCACGTAGTTATAATTTGTATATTATCTTTTGACTAACTTGATTGAATATGTGTCACGACCCAAGCCAGAGGGCCATGATTGACACCCGGGCCATACTTGTCGAGCACCAATGCACATTTTATCTAACCTTTCTTATTATCTATAAGGACCGACGAGATCAGTATAAATGGTAGACATGAATCCTAAACAACCAACAATGATAGACAATGGCATGAACATATATATCATGAGCCGACAAAGCTATCATGAAGCTACGTATAAGGTACGAGCTGACAAGCTGCTACGAGAGACTATACAACAAAAATTAGGCGACAAGGCAATCCAAAGTATACATGAGTCGACACCTGCCTATGATCCTCTAAAGGAACGTAAGTGCTGCAACATTGCCGAAACAGGGCCCCGACATACCCATAACGCCTATAACAAAAATGCATACCAAGACCGCAGCAAGTCCGGAGAAGGGATCTTGCCAATAACCGCTGAACCGGGCAGCCTACTATGGTGGGGGAGCTTCGCCTACCTGTCTATCGGGACCTGCAGCACGACATGCAGCGTCCACAAATAAAAGGACGTCAATACGAATAAAATACTGAGCATGTAAGGCAGGAAAATATAAGTAAGAACAATAATGTAAAAAAGGATAGAGAATATACAACCTGTAACATCTAGGTACCTCTGAGAGCTACTGACATGAATGCATGATGTATATATATATATATATATATATATATATATATATATATATTTATATATATACACACACACACATAAACTTTTAAAACATACGCCTCTGTGGGTATCATTATCATCATATCCTATCCGGCCCTAATAGGCTCAGTAAAAACGTACCCGGCCATCATCGTACCCAGCCATGTGGAGCTCGGTAAAACCCAACTGATCAGTGGTTGCACAATAGGTGCCGTACCCGGCCGACTATAGCGCGGCTCGATAGAGTAAAATAGATACATATATATGATGCGTGCTGGACTCATTGGAATCACATTTTGAACCTTTCGGAGTGACGTAAGGTGGATATCCTCCGTACACGTTATTCGGATTAACTCTTCATCAAGAATCTTATAAGAATCAGGAAGTACCAACAACATTGATAACATAAGAATAAGAGAAATAACATCAATATCAATCGTTCCATAAGAAGGAAAACAATATAAGTACTGCTACCTTGTAAGAGTGGAGTATCTTTAGAAGCTCGTTCATCACATTACGCGCAATCGAAGTCGTGCAAAAGAAGGAAAGGGATAGCCTCGCATACCTTGTATATACTGCCCAATATCAAGCTATGAAAATACCATGACTCCTTAGACTACAATAAGAGAAATGACACTATCGTTATCGTTTAAGTGTCGTAACTATTATGTATCAACCGTAACCTATTTTACGATGAAACAGACAACACCTCCCCTATTTATATGACTTCCCAAAAGTTAAAAAAATCACAAAACAGCCCAAAAAATATCAATAATAATCATATTGAGCCTCCCAAAACAATCAACCAACCAACAACATTACTAGCAAGCCTTTCAACATATATCTCACAGGTTCTAGCTTCAACGACTTAGCCGTAACTTGGATAATCTTAAATACATGTAGGGTAAGAGGTTCATTACCTTTAAAAAGAAAGAATAACTCCAATTTTACCTTAATTGACCACGAAATATCCCTCCAATGCTGCTACAAGAACAAGAGAGCAAAGCTAGCAATCAATTAGGGTTTTTCGGCACTAGAATCACTTTAGAAGGTTTGAAATCACCTAAGTTTGATATTAAAAATTGAGGGATTATTCTACAGAAATAAACAGCTTAAAACAACCTCCCACACGAGCTGGAACAACACAAAAATCAGCAACAACAAGAAGAACAAGCAACTTACTAATGCCACGGGATTCCAGACACTTGATTTGTGTTGTTTGCCCTTTGTTTTAGTCTTGGATCATGAGAGAACCTTGAGAGAGTGTTCTTAGGGTTCTAAGGTCTGCATATACTGAAAAATAATGACTTAAAACGGGGTTGAGGCGTGTTATATACATCTACGAGTCTTAACCACCTATGTAGGCCCCACAGAGAGCTGCTTGGTGCAGTCTCGCGAAAACGCAAATATCTCTCAACTCGGAGATCGTTTTGACAAACGGTTTAATGCGTTAGAAACTAGACTCATAGACCTTGAATTTTGTGGTAGAGATCACCCTGTAATTCGAAGTAAATTGGGAGAAAAACTTAGTGACATTTGACCTAAAATATGAGCAAAATTACGAATGTAAGTTGCGACAACTTTTGTCGACTTTTGTTTCATAACTCGTTTGACTTCAAGACTTATGAAACGGATATTATATGATTCAAATACCTTAAAACATAACCTCTTGGTAATATTAATTACCTCTAGATTTACCCGAAAATACGAGTTATAACATCCTTGATTCGTTTAACTTCTAGTACTTGTTAACCACTCTTATACACCCTTGTATCATTTAAGACCAATAGGACTAAATTTTTATCATCTCAAAGACAATCTCTTCTCGGACCTACGTAGACTAACTTAAGCGTAAGCTAACGTATGCAAATATAGGTTGTAACAATATGCACTAAGGAAATATAAAGAAGTAGAGCCATCTCTCAAAAGAAGTATGTCCTTGATTTAAAGAAAACAGGGATGTTAGATTGCAAGGCCGCAATTAGCCCAATAGAAAAAAATCATAAGCTTGAAGAAAAGATTATCTTTTGACTAACTTGATCGAATATGCACTAAGGAAAATATAGAGAAAGATGGATATAATGACATAACTCAGGAGCCATGTATCCCATGGTGCCATTTTGGCCAGTCATTTCAATAGGACAAGAAGCCTCCACTCCCAAGTCTATTATGTTTACTCTTCCTTCCTTGTCAACAAGTAAATTTTGAGTCTTCACATCTCTCTGAACTATTTTCTGTGAGTGAAGGCAACTCAACCTCCGTAGGGATAAAGAGAAAAAAAAATGTTACTATTTCAGAATAATTGGTCAGTACACCAGTTTAAAAGAGTGTCTTAGAACATGAGATTTTTGGTAAGGAAGTTCATAAAGCTAAATAGATATGAAGATGAAAGTATATACGTATTACCCTTTTGCAACATCTAATGCTAGTTGAATGCAGAGGTAACTTCTTGATGTGTTTTATAATGAGAGTGCCTCCTGGAACAAATTCCCAATATCCATCCTTCCTTGGCCATTTGCAGATTTGAGTTTAATTTCGGTCACGCTCTTCTTCGAAGCTCCGATTAACTGAAGAAAAAGGGTTTGGCATTTCTTAGGTGAAAATCAAAGAGAAAATCAATCATATACGTGTTGAAGACTCAATTAAGTAAATAAGTCGAGCGCTCTTTCTAACAGTTTAAGTTTTTAAGTAAGATGGTCACACACTTCAACATGTTGAAACACATGAACCAGTTCTGATATAATGACGTAAATATAAGAGTGATTTGTGTGACATTTAAATTTTTAAATAAGATGGTTACACACTTCAATAAGTTGAAACACATGAACCCTCTCTAAAATCGCCCCCAAATGTATTAAATGAAAAATATTACTCGGAATAAATACAGTTGAAGAAATATAGGAGGAAAAGAAGTTTGAATTACGTACCTTAGCAATATTTGGGTGATTTAGCTTGTACCATATAGAAACTTCTTGAGTGAAAGCCTTCGTTACTGTAGCCCTTCTATCTTCATCTCCCAAATCACGTATTTTAACTGGAAGAACGTAATATTAAAATGTCAATAAAGTCTACCAACTGAAACCTAGCTAGAAAAGAACGTATAACAAAAACAAAACTTCGGATTTTCTAGCTGAACATTAAGAGGACCCAAATGAAGACAAAGCTTTATTACACTTTGTTTGTCGGCTGCTCTTTCAATTTGGCTATGTAATGTCACATATTCTTTCTGAATTTAAGAAGGAAAAATTATAAAAGAGAGAGAATGTTACAGGAAAACTATTAGGGTTTTGGTATACTCTTTAGATGAGCATTAGAGTTGTGAAGAATTAAATGGAATATTTTAGGGTTTGGTACATTACCTTTAGGCTATCGAGCAAAGACGAAAGTGTCATAAAAACTAAATCTATTGTTTATATAGATCCTTGTAGGCAAGTTAAATGATGGTCTCTTTCACAGCTTAAGCAAATAAAAATCTTCTTGGACTAGAATAAATTCCATAATCCTTTTTCCCCTTTTCAATTAAGCTAAGAAATTTCTAACTTACGTACAAACAAATTGGCGTCCACCATCGGACATTGATAGCTACGTAAATATTTCGTTTTATCTTAAGAAAATATCAAATATGAAGACCAACAATGTCAACAACGTTCACAACGTGGGAGCACACGACGAATGGGAAGCGGTGTCTTAGTGTGAAGATTCCATCAGTGAAACCCACAACGATGGGGATGAGGCAACCCCGGTTTGCGAAGGACAGTATACTCGACACATGCAGGGCCTAACTCCTGATGATACGGAGGATGAGCATGTTGTGGAAATGGTTAAACTCTTGAGAAAACAACAAAGAGCGATCATGGACCACTTCTCAAGGCAGGATCGTGTAATGACGAAATTGAAGCAGGCATTATCAGGTGCTTCCAACAATCCCAGTGGAGGTGCCCCAGTTCATCCCAATTCCCCCGCAATTCAAACGGCACAAAGAGTCGATAACAACACCCCAATGGATGAGGTTGGTTTCAACAAAATTGGAGGTACCGGTAGCGGATCTAGGAATAACAACTTAAGTGACCCTTTCAAACCGAGCTCATGAGATTCACGAGAGAGATGAATGAGCGAATGGATCAGAGTGCGAAAAAATTTCATGCTTGGATGGACCATATTCCGAGCGCGCCGCCGGTGTTGAAGGGCCCGGATTCGAAAAAGTACACGCAATTGCCGTTTAAACTGTGTGCGGCACCAGAGTTGATCCTGAGGAGGTTCAAAGTGCCAGATATACCAAAATATGATGGGACTTCCGATCCACAGGAGCACATCACGACCTACACAATGACAGTGAAAGAAAATGATTTGGCCCAACATGAGATCGAGTCAGTCCTGTTGAAAAAGTTTGACGAAACCCTTACAAAGGGGGCCTTGACATGGTATTCCCTCCTTGCTCAGCATTCAATTGATTCTTTCGAAATGCTTACAGATTCGTTCATTAAGACCCATGCCGGAGCAAGAAAGGTTTAGGACAGAAAAGCAAACATATTTAGAATTTCGCAGGCGAATCCGAGCTGCTGCGAGAATTTGTGATCCGGTTCCAAAAAAAAGAATAATATTACTGGTGGTTCCAAATGAGTGGGCAACAGAGGCATTCACGAAGGGTCTAAACCCACTGAGTTTCGATGCCTCCCGAAAATTGAAGGAGAGCGGATGTCCGCAACAGCTATGAACCAAAAATAAGGATAGCAGACGGTCATCTTGGCTCATCGGTATCAACCAAAGGGCATGGTCGAGATAAAAATCAGTTACAAGTCTAAAATGACTTCGATGTAGATCGTCAGTCCTCTAAGGGTTGTTTCCTACCATATGAGAGGACCGATGGGCATAGCTGCAAAGGGTTTCAGTCATCGGATAGGTTTGCTTTTGACAGAAGAACCGATCGTAGCCGAAATAACAGGTGTTGCAGGAAAAAAAGATGCCGAGATCGTGCATGTCCAAGCTATTAAATTACAACTTCAACACAGCTTGGTAGAATTGGTATCGGCGATGAGGGACATCAAAGAAGTTCGGAGCCAATTCGATCGAATCAATTGAAGGAATCCTAGTTTGTGGTGCAAATTCCATGGGACTCACGGCCATAGAACTGGGGACTACTGGCATCTATGCGAGAAGGTGGCGACATTTCTAAAGAATGGGCACCTTAGAGAGTTTTTAAACGACCGCACCAAAAATAATTACAGCCGGAGATGGGACAATGCGGAGCCATGAAAGATAGTAGAAGGTTCATCTCGGATGACCATCAACATGATCTTCGAGGAAACAAAGTCATTGGGGTAAATTTTTCAGCAGCGAAGAAAACAAAGATATCGGTGACTCATAACAAGAGAGTCCAAGAAGTTTTGGAGGACGCCATCACCTTCACGGAGGAGGACGCTGGTGGACTTCTTCTACCACACAATGACGCTTTGGTAATCTCTCTCAATGTATTAGATTTTAAAATTAACCGTATTTTGGTTGATCCAGGAAGTTCAGCCAACATCATACAATGGAGAGTTCTAGAGCAAGCAAAATTAACCGAGAACATCATTCCGTCGATAAAGCTCCTAGCTGGCATCAACCTGACAAGTGTGACAACGCGAGGAGAGATTTTGCTACCCACTCATGCCGAAAGTGTAACAAAGATCACCATGTTCGAAGTGGTAGATGGCGACATGGGCTATAACGTGATCCTTGGGAGGCCATAGATACATGAGATGAAGGCTGTGCCCTTAACATATCACCAGTTGTTGAAATTTCCGACACCGGAAGGAATCAAGCAAATAAGAGGGGACCAACCTGCGGCAAGGGAGATGAACATGTTCACTGTTTCCAGTAGCAAGGGAAAAAATCCCAACAAATTGCAAATTACAGGAACTGATGCCTTCTGCCATTTCGAATGAAGGCAATAAAGGGGAGGAGTTATCGGAATCCTACCAGATCCCGAGATATTTTCAAGTAACAGAAGAGACAGATGTGACCAAGTCAACTACGGTAGAACTCAAAAAAGTGGCTTTGTTAGAAGAGTTTTTGGAAATAAAGTCTCATTTGGGAACATGATTGAATCCCGAGCTCAGGTTAGAATTTATAAATTTTCTTAAAGCTACCTTTGACTGCTTCTCATGGTCGCATTCGGATATGACAAGAATTCCATTGGAGGTAGTGGTCCACTCACTTAGCTTGGATCTAAACTTCCTGCCGGTAAGGCAAAGGAACGCCCAATAGTGGAGGTCAGGAATAAGTTTGTTAAAGAAGAGTAACCCAATTTCACAATATCGGTTCGATCCTGGAGGTGAAATATCTTGAATGGTTAGCCAACATAGTTGTAGTACCCAAAAAGAATAACAAATTTAGAATGTATGTAGACTATAAGGATTTGAATAAGGCGTGCCCTAAAGACTCGTTCCCATTGCCGAACATTGACCAAATAATTGACGCTATGGCCGGGCACGAGCTAATGATTATCCTTGATTCTTGCTCTGGGTACAATCAGATCATGATGGAACCGGCGGACTAGGAAAATACTTCTTCAATAACAAACTTTGGCACATATTGCTATAATGGTATGCCTTTTGTGCTTAAGCACGCTAGTGCCACTTATTAGAGGCTTGTTAATAAAATGTTTGAGAATCAGTTAGCCAAAACAATGGAAGTATATATTGATGACGTGTTAGTAAAGTCTTAAAATGTTGAAGATCATTTGAAACACCTCCAAGAGACTCTCGACATTCTAAGGAAGCACAACATGAAACTCAACCCGAAGAAATGCGCATTCGGAGTTGATTCCGATAAATTCTTGGGGTTCCTGGTCTCGCAAAGAGGGATCGCGGTAAATCAAGATAAAATCAAAGCTATCGACGACATTACAGACCAATTGACAAGTGTAAAGGAAGTATAGAGACTGATCGGCAGGCGACTCTCAGCAGATTCATCTCAAGATCCTTGGAAAAGTGCCATCACTTCTTTTTGCTTATGAAAAAGAAGAACGACAGACTCCGGAATGCCTACAGGCACTAAAATACTTGAAAATATACATGTCTAGCCCTTCGTTACTATCAAAATTGGGGGAAGGCGAGCAATTTTTGGTCTACCTAGCGGTCTCGAAAATAGCGGTCTCAGAATTAGCGGTAAGTGCCATTTTGGTCCGAGAGGAAGAAGGTACACAATTTTTTTATTTATTATGTTAGTAAAATATTATCGGGAGCGGAGACTCATTATTCGCACCTAGAAAAGCTGGCTGTAACTCTCGTAGTTGCCTCTCAAAAGCTTAGGCCTTACTTTTAATACCACCCGATAGCTGTTGTGACAACCTTTCCATTAAGGAATGTCCTTCACAAACCTGAGTTATCAGGCCATTTGGCTAAATGGACAGTCGAAGTTAGTGAGTTCGACATTGAGTACAAACCCAGGATTGCAATCAAGTCGCAAGTTTTGGCCGTCTTCGTGGCCGACTTCAGTTCGAGGTTAATGCCTATGGCTGCTAAGGAAGCGGTGCTGGTGTCGGGAACGACAATGGGAGTTTGGACCTTGTTTGCAGATGGATCCTCCAACATAAAAGGGTCTGATCTCGAGGTAGTTTTAATCATGCCGTCAGGGGAGACCCTAAGGCAGGCCATTAGAAATGTACCATTAACTAACAATGAAGCCGAGTATGCGGCTTTGATTGCAGGATTCGAGCTGGCCCAGGGACTGGGTTCCGGGGTCATCAAGATAAAATGCAATTCTCAGCTGGTGGTGAACCAAGTGAATGGGATTTTCCACACAAATAAGGAACACATGCAATAGTACTTGAACAAGGTTCAAGCGCTACTCGCACGATTCAGAGAGTGGTCAATCATCCACATTCCGAGGGAGGATAACGTGAAAGCAATGCATTAGCTAATTTGGGGTCATCCATGGAGTTGAAAGGATTTGATTCAGGTATGGTCGTCCAGTTGCTGCATTCGGTGTTAGATGTGGACGACTACTGCGAGGTAAACTCAACCAACTTAATATGGGACTGAAGGAATGAGTTCATTGAATATCTCAGACATGGTAAGTTACCCGATGACCCAAAACTGTCCCGTGCATTGTAGACGAAAGCAGCTCGCTATTGCCTCGTAGATGGGCAGTTGTATAGGAGATCGTTCCAAGGGCCACTGGCTCGGTGTCTAGGGCCTCGAAGGCGAACTATGTGATGAGAGAAGTCCACGAAGGAGTTTGCAGAAATCATTCCGGTGCGGACTCGTTGGTTCTCAAGTTGGTCAACGCTGGATATTATTGGCCCCCGATGGAGCAGGACACAAAAGCACTTGTACAAAAATGCGACATTAGTGCATCAACCAGCGAAACTTTTGCATTCGGTGGTGTCTCCCTGGCCATTCATGAAATGAAGGACGGACACAGTTGGTCCTTTACCACCTGGCCCCGGGAAGGTATGATTCCTTTTAGTTTTGACTCACTATTTCACTAAACGGGTTGAAGCAGGTCCTTATCGAATCGGAGAATGCGAATTGGTTGACTTCATATGGGACCACATAATCTGTCGATTCGTTATACCAAAGGAGATTTCTTATGACAACGGGCTGCAATTTGTGAGTTGAAAGTCACCAAGTTCTTGGAAGGGTTAAAATCAAACGAAGTACATCTTCACCATACCACCCAAGTGTTAACGGGCAGGCAGAGTCAACCAACAAGGTAATCATTCAAAACCTTAAAAAGAAGTTAGAAGATGCTAAGGGCAAGTGTCCAGATGAGATACCAGGTATGTTATGGGCATATCGGACCACGGTGAAGTCGAGCACGGGTGGAACACCTTTTCTCTCGTGTACAACTCGAAGGCTCTAATACCGGTGGAAGTGGGGGAGCCGACTTTAAGGATTTCCAGAGAAAATGAAGAAGCAAATAATGAAGCGTTGCTGGTGAAGCTAGACTTACTTGAGAAACATTGGGACCTGGCAAACGTGAGGATGGTGGCCCAAAAGCAAAGGATGGAAAAGTATTACAATTGCAGAGCGAATCTCCATTATTTCAAAGTGGGAGAACTGGTTCTAAGAAGGTTACTCGGCCACTTAGCCTTAGCCTCTTGAAGTTTTTCATGTAATTGGACAGCTTCTTGGATATAGGCCATTCTCTCTTGCTTGGTTTGCTGTACCTGAGTCTCAAGCTCGTCCATCTCTGCAACTTTTGCCTCCAGCACCTAAAGGCACGCGGCAAGCTGATCCCTTTCAGCCAAAAGCTGATCCTACTCGAAAGCAAGCCTTTATTTATCAAGGATCAATCTTTGCAGGCCCCTTAGAGGCAAGAAGGCTGGCCTAAAAAGAAAAGGTTAGAATTAAGGTTACCATTGAAACATGTAAATGGAAAAAAAGATAGAAGGAAGTTGGGATGATACCTGCACCGAACATTCCATGCTATTGTTTATCAGGCACTCCCTAGAAAGGGAGCCCATTTTCTTCCAATCGGCTTCATATAGTTGGCAAGCTCCACCGGCTTGGATAGGACATGACACTCCTTTGAAACCGAAAGAGTGGCGCTTCGCCTTCCTTGGGGATCTTGAGAAGGTGCAGTATAGGTGTTGCCCGAGTTCCCGTGGTTAGGAGACCGAGGAGGAGAAGCATCCCCTTTTTTTTCAGTTTATGCCGGTGGAGGAGATGCAGTTGGTACTGGTGGCAAAGGAACAACTGGCGTCAGTGAGCGTGAAGCTGTCAGTGTAGAAGGGGAAGAAGAGATGTTGGTTGTTGCATGCTCAGTGGTTGAAGGCAGAAGAAGCTCAGGGTCCGAACTCCTTGGACTGGAGACAACAATGGGGGCCAGGAGGCCAGAGTCAGCATTCTCAACCAAGCCTATCTCACCCTAAAGTGCCCGAACTTCATCTGACGATGGGTTTTGAATCCCCCCAGCTGAGCATCCGGTTGAGCTGATGAAGATCTTTTTCTCCTTTAAAGGGGAATATCTTCATCACTAGCTTCCCCTTCGTCAACGAGGACCACTATGGCCGGCTCGGTTGGCGTTTTTGCTCTCTTCTTCTGGGTTCTAATCGAGGAGGAACGTCTTCTCTTCAGTTTCTTGGTCTCGGACTGGGGACTCCGAGAGGAGGTACCCTCACCGGAGGCTCGGGAAGATGCACGAGCTCTACTTCGGGAAAGAGAATTTTGCAACACCCTCCTGGCCTCCTCGGGGTCATCTAGGGTATCGACATCGGGGTAGATGAAAGAACCCCTCAAGAGTCCTACACAGGCGAAAAGATGGTTAAGTAAATTGCTCTTAAACTGCTAAAATAAAAAAAAGAAAGGAATTTTATTCACAATGGTGCTTGGCTTTCCACTCATATTTGGGAGCTATTTCTTTCAACCGACGGGATTCCAGAGTTATTATATCAAGAATTTTCTGAACCCATCGGTCCAGACCGAGTACCCGCGGTGGTTCCCACCAGGTAGCTGAAAGGAAAGAACATTAAAAAGGAAAAAATCAGCAAAATATGAAATTATCTTTTTACGAAGAAAGGAAGCAAATACCCGATGACTTACGAAAAAGATTCCACGACTCGGGGAAAACTAGAGTTGTGGTCGGGATGATGTCCCTGGTACCAATAATGATGAACGATTTCATCACCCACGGTCGTTGTCATTGTCTACACTGGTGAGAAAGGCGTGATGACCATGCTTACTGAAGTTTAGTACTCCCCCATGGAAAATTTTGGGGGAGTTAAGATCCATCATATGTGCAAGAGTTAGGTTTTCCCGGTTTCAGTGCATAATTAACGAAGGCAGGCCACCGTCGTCCATATGGAGGAGCCTACTTGTTCTAAGCAGACCTGATACCGGTAGCAAAGTCTTAAAATTATTGGGTCGAGTCCTTCGCTCGATCCCAAGGAGAAGGGCCAAAGTGAAAGGATACGTATAGACATACGTAACCCCTCTTTGGAGTAGGTAACTCGCTCTACCATATCTGGGGCGAGGATTTCAATATCGAGACAGTTGCAATCCTCCTTTACATTTGGGCTACTGGAAGGAAGAACGGAGGAGGGATATCTATGAACTGGCCAAAACCTGTGGCTTTGTGAGTTTGCGGTTTGTTCTTGAAGATCAAATGCAGTGCTAAGATGAAGAGGTATAATGGTGTTAACAGTTGGAGGTTCAGACTCAACATCAACCTCTTTGGCTTTGTCCACCACCGAATAGAAGACCAATGTTTCCTAAGGGAGTTATGTAAGAAGCCATGGTGTTAAAAGGTTAGTGAAAGAAAAGTTCTTGCAGAAGAAGTTGAATGTTGTAAAAGAGTTCTAAGCAAATATAGAGAAATAGCAAGATTTGTGAAAATAGTGAAAGTGAAGAAGTAAGAATAATGAGTAGCAGAGATGTTATAGATGGCAAAAATCGTGGTCATGATTACCTAAAAAACCGGCAAAAATATTTACTGAATCACGGGACAACACGTGTTCGAGGTATTAAATGTAAGAAGACGTGCGTCCTTTCAAGTGTTAGAGACTGTTTAGGAACTTTTCCGCCAAGAAAGAAATCTTCATCTACTTCCCCGTAACACTGAGTTGTATCGTCGGAAAATAGGGGGACTATCTGTATGTGGTGAAATTGGTTGATAGCAGGTGATCGAATGGTGAGGTGACACGTGAGACCGAAGGCAGTCAAAGGGTGAGTCGACAAATAGCTGACATCAAGTACGATGTCTATAACCAGTTCCGGGGTGGATCCTGAAGGGAGCATAACCAAAAACAGAGATTCAAAGGCTTGGTATCAGATAAGCATTTAATGAGCAGTCGTTACAAAGAATATTTGCATTCAACGCCAGCCGTTATACGCCCATCAATAATATTTTTATTCTCATTTAAGAGGAGCTTGATCCTAGGATCTTGTTTTCCGAAATAGAGCTATAAATAATAGGGTTAACAAATATTGTAGGGACACGGGAGATTCTACGTGCAAAAGCTACAATATACTATTTCAGGCTAAATTTGGAGATTTTAGTCATTGTGCTGTCATTGCTATTGCTCTTGTTCTGAGAAAGATCTTGCCCAGAAGTAGGCTTGCAATTTTCTTTATTTTTAATTGTTAATTTTATTTTTGTCTTATTTTTTTATTCTTTTTGGATCAAATCTTTTTGTTTGTCTATAAACCACGTTACAAATTTAACTGTACGATTTTACGAGTTAACGTATTTTTGGCTCAACAAGTGGATGGAGAGCTTTTTTATTCCAAATATTAAGTAGGCGCTCTTTTAGCCGTTTTCCATTTAGTTCTTCCATATTTATAAAATTCTCAATCTCCAAATTTAATTTTCTATATTCGGGTTTTGTTTGCATTTTAATATGTCGGTTCATTGTGTTGACTAAAAAGTTTGATAGGTCATTTCATATTTATTCCATTGGATCAAAGTCAACAACCAAGTCACAATCCATCGTTTAGACTTGGACTAGTTGGAGCTACTAAAAAATAGTTAATTTGTTACATATCCTTAGCCAATGTGTCAAAAATTCTATTTTCCTTTTTTAAGTTCTTGTCTGTTTGTATGAAATGAAGTGGATGGAGTGCAATTGGTTAACATGGTCTCTTTATTAGGGATGCCTTTTATTAGTTTTTAACTTTCCCTTACATATAACATCCTTTTCATACTAAAAGAAGGGAAAGCAAACAGCTCTAGATTTACTGATTGTTGATGAACTGGAAATATTACAATTTACATCCACCAGGCAGAGCATCCGCAGAAAAGTTAAAACAAATACTGTAAAACGAGAAGAAAAGAAAAAAAAATATAAAAAACCCTACTAGTTGATGTATAGGGACTCCATCCTTAATTAACCTGGCGAATTACGTATGATCTTCGGCAAATTTCACCCCTCCTTTTATCTTCATCTTCATGTCCATTGTTAGATGGCATGGTACTCATTGAAATGAGATCTCCATTTGAGGCAGCAACTTTAGAAGTTGGAATTCTCTTATCGATACCAAATTCTATGTCACCTTCTCTTGGACGGATGCCATGGCTCTGCTTAACCTCTCTGTTCTGGTGAGTGATTACCATGGCTTTTTTTGTTACAAATGCGTCCAATCAAGCAAGCAAGGACAGATCTATATTATATTAAAAATACGAAATTCTTATTAAAATGTCATTTGTCATTTTTACCCTTTTAAAATAGAGTTCATATTGGACAAAATAGTAATTTAATTATTCTTCTAATATTTAGGAATAGTCATTTATTTAGTTTTCTAATATTTATCAATAGTTATTTAATTTTTTCTCTAAAATTTAGGACTTTAAATCAACTCAAATTCTATTTTTAAATTTTTCCTTATTTGAATTAGAATTATTTTTCTTAATTATATTTGAACTCCTTTAGTGTATGGACTACGTGCAACATCAGCATTAACTATTAAGACTAGCATCAACTAAAATTTTATAGTGTTATTTATACATGTGCACAAAGAATAATTTGAGGTAGCTTATAAATATTTTATTTCTGTATGTAAATAGTTTGATCATTAACGAGGGATAGAGAAATTAAAGAGAAAAAACACTGGAAAAAAGATTAGGGAATTCCACGATAAATCTTCTAAGTCTAGCCTATGAGATAAGTTTGTATAAATCTTCTATTTCACGTGCACAATAGTTGATTTTAAAATACTAAATATCAGAAAAACAAACATGAAAATTGTTATAGTTATGTTACATAATTCAAATAAAGAAATAATTTATACAAGATAAAATTTTATATAAAATGTGATTCCTTATTTGAACTGTGTACGTAAACTAAAATTTCAACTAAAATGATTTTTAAATCTTTTAGATCGTCAACTAAAATTTTAGAATAGTTCTTATTTGAGGTATGTACGTACTTAATCATGATATTTAGAACTTTAAAATCAATTAAATTTTATGATATATAAATTATGTTCTTATTAACTGAATTGGGACAATTGTCTATTAACTATGATATTCCATCCTCTTGGATTCTCTTTGTGTAGTACTTTTGCACTACTTTAAATCTATATAAGCGACACTTTTCCGGTATAAAGGCATTAACATATGTACATGCATTTTGTCTAATATAAAATTTATTCTTAAAGGGTCAAAAAGGTGAACGATATTTTGTTAAGGGCCTTCGTACTTTTAATATTATATACTAGACTTAACGTACGCGCGATGCGCGTGAATCCTGTCTCAATGAGTATAAATTTATTTAAAAGTAGAACATAATTAAAGTGTAAGTTCCTAAAGATTCTAACCATGTAAATCACCCTCAAAACAAAGTTAAAAAGTTTAAAAATATATATTTTTCATTAGTTTTATCACTATGATCGGATACAGAAATACATATAAAAATTAAAATAAAATTGACTGATGTCAAAGATTAAGAACAAAGAAATAGTATTTTTCAAAGCTACAAGATGCTTGGTTGCGACAATACAACGTACATAAAAATTAATCTCAAATGTCATCTTTTCATTAAATTTTTACAACACAGTAAATATATAGTTCTTACTTTTAGCTAATAAATTATTTTTCAAATTAGAAAGAAGAATATGCTAATTTATCATTAATTGGTATTTAGTGTGGAAAACTCACATTTTTCCCCCATTTAATACATAAATGGAGACCACTAGATTGGAAAGCGTTTAATTGCAGAGAAGTTATACGAAGGTGTAAAAGTTAATGAAATGAAAATTAAACATGAAATTATAGAAGCGAACAATCATAACAATGAAGACCCATAAATTATTAAAAAAAATATTAAAATAGAAACGAACTAATGGAATAATATTCTCTAATTAATATAAGCTTTAATTATTCTTGTCCAAGTGCAATTTTATCTTAAATAAGGAGCAACTTATGATGATACTACATTTAATATTTAGTTTATAATTTTCACTTGATTTATGTTTTTACCTCATATACTATTTTAATTTCATTTAAACACAATATTGATAGATAACAGTTATCTACTAGCCATATTTTTATCCTGTAATAATGTCATAGCATAGGATTTCAGGAATTTATTTATATGATAAAAAATATAATTTATTCATAAATTTGTATTATTGATGTTATAAACACGTACATAGCACGTACACTAAAGCTAGTATAACTAAAACCACAGCGAGAATAATGAATACTGTGCCAAATGATCCATTTGAATGAGAAGAAGATTGAGTAATTGGGGTATTTTTAGGCTGAATAGGCATATCATTTGGAAAACCCTGAACAGGCTGCTGTTGCTCAGACATTTTCCTGGGATTTTGGTTGGAAAATGATGGCTTATTAACACGAACTTGGTTAGGATTTTAGGTCTAGAATCTTGTGTGTTCCTTGAGTGAAACCAAAGAGAATTCACCGCGTGACAGGATTCACTAGAAAAGATTCACCTATTACCTATCTAGGATGTCCTATGTACACAGGCAGGCAGAGGATTTGGCACTTCAACTACATCATCACTAAAGTAGTAAGCAGGATTAGAGGATGGCATGGTAGGATGCTGTCCTATGGTGGTAGGTTGACTCTAATAAAACATGTTCTCCAATCCCTCCCCATACACCTGCTCTCTGCTGTCACACCCCCAAAGGCAGTTCTTAAACAAATTGAGAAACTAGCTGCCTATTTCTTTTGGGGGATGAACAAGGAGAGGAATAAATACCACTGGGCATCATGGCGAAAACTAACTTACCCACAGGAAGAAGGGGGCATTGGTTTGAGATCCATCACTGAAATTTGTAAATCCATGGAATACAAACAGTGGTGGAATTTCAGAACCAAACGCACACTGTGGACTGAGTTTCTTCTCGCCAAATACTGCCAAAGATCCCATCCCATGTCCAAAAAATGGCATTCTGGACAATCGCAGTCATGGAAAAGAATGATGATCACCAAAAGGACTGCTGATTCTCACATCAAATGGAGATTGCATGCAGGAAACGCCAGCTTCTGGTGGGATAACTGGCTAGGTATTGGACACTTAGCCGGTTACAGACAGATAGGAGGCAGGCCAGGTAATATCAGTGTCTCAAAATTTTAGAGTGACGGACAATGGGACATTCAAAAACTCAATCAAATGGCACCTGTGGCCATGATTCCCATCATCCTTCGAACCAAGATACATTATAATCCCTGCCTCAGAGACAAACCAATATGGCAACCATCCACTTCTGGTGAGTTCTCTTGCTCATCAGCATGGTCAGTGCGAAGGGATAGAAACCAGATCCTCTTTTCAAACAAGATAACATGGCACAAAAAGATTTCTTTCAAATGGTCGTTCTGCTTGTGGAGAGCTTTGAGAAATAAGCTCCCCACTGATGATAGGACGGCCAAATTTGGACCCCCTACTATCACAAAATGTGCTTGTTGCATCCGACCCGGTGTGGAAACAGTGGAGCATATTTTTCACAGTGGACAATTTGCTAAAATTATCAAGAAATACTTCAACGGGCCAGTAGGTATCCTTGACCATAGGCAATCACTGAAAACGCACTTAATGAAATGGTGGCTCTTGAAAAAGGAAAATGAGGTGCATAGCCTAGTCATAGATACCTTACCAATCATCATATGTTGGAACCTGTGGAAGAATAGATGCTCAGCTAAGTATGGAAGGAAAACATCCTCTGTGGCTAGAACACTGTATTCTATCACAGCTGATCTCTTCCTTTTACTTAGAACATCATACCCCAACATAAACTGACCACCAAACTGGATAGATACATACTCTGTCATTGAAAAGCTAAAACACCAGCTCACCGCCCAGCAAGTGATCTGGCAAAGGCCATCACAAGGTTATGTGAAAATCAACGCTGATGGTAGTGCCTTAGGAAATCCGGGGAAAGCAGGGGCAGGAATCATAGTTAGGAACCATCATGGACACCTTGTCCATGCAATTGCAAGCCCAATAGAAGAAGCTACCAATAATCAAGCAGAAACAGAGGCAGCCTACATTGGTATGCACTGGTGTGTTGGAAATGGATATACAAAAATCCATCTGGAAAGTGATTCACAATTGCTAATACAATGGCTAACTGGCAGCTCAAATCCACCTTGGACTATTAGTATGCTAGTAGCAGACATAGTCAAGCTGATTCGACAATGCCAGGATTTCAAATGTACACATGTTTTGAGGGAAGCAAACTGCCCAGCTGACACACTTGCCAAATTGAGTCATGAACTGAACACTACTACCCACTACAATGACCAACAAGAATTACCTGTTCAACTAAGGGGACAGATATGTCTTGATATGCAAGACATTCCGGCCTTTAGACATAGGAAATCCAAGCAAATCAGGTGGCCATCACAAATGTTATCCAGTAACCATGACACTGATAATGCTTAAATTGTTATATGAGAATTGCAGATTAGTAACACAAAGTTACTGGTATCCTCAAGATGTGATGAACAGGTGCAGCAGCATCCTTATTATCAGCAGCATCAAAAGGATTGAAACTAGTAACAGTTGTGCAACCAAAGAAGTGGAGAACAAGCTCAGTAGCAAGAACACCAGCATCCTTGCTATTCTTTATCCCTATTCCTATGTAACTACTATGCTAGATTTACAGGTACACAAGGCTATCAGCAGCAGAATACACAGGGAAACAATGCAATTAGCATTGCAACTGGAACAACATGATGGACAGCAAGATGGCACAGCTAATGCATCTGCAACACCCCCCCTCCCCATTTTTTGGAAAACTTTTGTATTTTGTTAGAAGTAGAATCAATTTTATAAGATGGACTCTACTTCAAATCACTCCTTTAATAGAATTAGGAACATCTAAATTTTGTACAGTTGACCTAGATTCAACACTCACTGTTTTTGTATATATGACTGTCGATCCATCTATAAGATCGACAGCCATTACATCACTATAGGTCTAACATCACTATAGATCTAACTCACCTTAGCTATCTAGGTACAGTTGATCACCAAAAGTGGGCGATCAAGGATGCACACCTTCCCTATATGGAGGTCAGGTCGATGCCCCCCTCCATCATTGTACTTTTATTATTATATTTATAAAAATCAGCCCTACTGCATTAGAATCTGTACACTGTTAGAACACTATCCAGTGGTATTAGTATTTTATCATGCTCATTCTGGAGGTGGGATAATAGTGTACGGTGGTATAATGCAGTGAGGTAATTTGTTTAAAAAACAAAAAAAAAAAGGTAGATTTAGGATAAGTAATGGAAGGAAGTAATTAGCTTTAGAGAATACATGTTGGATGGTTGCATTCTAAGGTATGAATCTTTGAGGGGGTTTTAAATTCAAAAAAGGAGAAGCGCTTTCTTTAATAAAGAGATAACTACATATAAAGATATTCTTGATATCCCTTACTGCAGGAAGGCATTTTTGTTGCTTTGTAAAGAGAGTGTAAGATGTTGGCTTCCTCTTTCAACCCTTTCTTAATCTGGATTCTCAAGGCCTCAACTATCTTCCAATAGCTTCTTTCACTTTTTACTGTTATAGAAATGTATCACAGATCCATTTATTTTAATTTATGTGACATAATTTGATTCAAGATAACCTGTAGTATTAAATGTGCTATAATATTAATGCGATGTAAAAGTTTCTCATTAAGTTAAGATGGATAAAATAAAAAAATTAAAGTTAAATTATTTTTAAATTAAAAAATATACATTCTTTTTTAAATGGACTAACAAGCAAAATGTAATATATGAATTGAAATCGAGAGAGTATTAGAATAGTACATATGATGCTCTCTGTATATGACACAGAAACGTGCTATTTCGCTTCGACTAACACACAGGGCAAGTTCTAGACTAACACAAGATAACACATACTGTAATCAAGACCTCACATCACATAATGCACATTACCCAGTCGGGACGATTCCATTCCAACTCTAGAGTTAGAGCAATTAATCACATAGTCAAAAAATATTAAGCAATAAGCACTACATGAACTACGAGTCAAGAATTTAAGAGACACATACATGCTATTCAATCTATTTACGACATCAATTTTCATCAGAATATATATGAAAGAGTAACCTGCATGCTAAGGCCTAATTGTGCTAGCATCAAATAGGTCAAAAGGAACATAAGAGCACTTAAGTTTTCTTCCTTCAATTCTATTCTAAAAACAAATTGCCCGGTTCAATGGAAAAGGACCGAAGCACAAAGAAAAATCACAGAGGATTATTACTATATAAAAAAGATAAAAAGACATATTTTTTTTTTAGTTTAGACTTTAATCCATCAAGACAATTGTCTAGGAGATTCATCGTCGGGAAAAATTCAATTTGTTTTCAGTTATTTTTCCCAATTAAGCTAACATAATTGAAATGGCATAGAAAATCACATTGACGATTTTTTCACCCTCAATTAAAATTGCGCATTGTCCCCAATACATACCATAAATAATAGAAGGGTAAAAAAATCTCCTTGCTAGGCCAAAGGCTGAAGCATTATTTAGCTCATGAAGTGCTCATACTTCTCCTAAGCCTAGTTCTTTGTGCGGGAACCCCACACTTAGTTACAACCACGTGGCTTGCTTTTGCTTCCTTTCAATGGCTTTGCGTTCCATACTCCTAAAAAATAAAATCGACACTAGCAAAAATAACACAATAAGAAGAACTAATTAAGAAAACTTAAAAATAAAAAAAGCAGTAAAGCTAGGTTGCTTTCCAATAAACGCCTAATTTAATGTTGCGGCACGATGTGAACCATTTCTTTTGCCTCCACTTCAAACTTATGAATTGGATCCCAAGTTTTGGTTATGCTCTATGATCATGCTCTTGGGGCGATACAGATTGTTGCGAGCCAAAAATTAAATGATTCTTTATGCACTTTTTGGTTTTCAGTTGAGGAGAGTCATCTGGCCTTGACGGCTTGGAAAACTTCAGAATATAAGGCTCGTCTACCTCTTCCCTTGACTCCTTTATATGCTCGTAAGGATACATTCTCATTTTACCACACAAGGTAGAGAAGTGTTTGCAAGACCTAACATACTCATGTATATGAACTTCGAGATCTTCAACATCCCCTATGCTAATGACATTAGAGTCAACTAAATATGTATCCTCAGTGTCCTTGGTTGACTCTAGTATCACTTCTACAACATCGGCATCCTCAGATTTTAGTTGGCTAGGTTGTTGGTGTTCTGCTTGACCTCCTCCATCAGAGTGTCAATTGCTGACTCTAATTCACATTGGTTTTAGCTACTATCCACAATATTGACTTGTTGAACATTCAACGCTTCCACCACATGACTCACTTGAGCCTTCAAATTGTGAATATTTACCTCATGCCTTTGTATTTATATTATGTCTCATTATTTGTTACACAAGACACATTAACATCTCTTTGATCTCCTTTAGGTCAGCATCGCCTGGTTCTTTGTTATTATTAACTTCACAAGAAAAATTAGAACCATTATAATAAGAGGATGGGGGAGGATAAAAAATATAAACACAATCATAAAAGTGACCATTTTGACCACCACACACATTTCACACATAAGATTGAATTGGTGTACATAATTTTGATAATTTTGCCATGGGTGATTTCCTCCACAATAAGCATTAGGAAGATCAAAAGTAGAACTACCGATATCCAAACTCTCATAATTTCAAGATCCCACATTTATCATATCACAAATAAAATAAAATACATAATATACAATACAATAAAATAAAATAAAACTAAAGTTTAAACTTGAACCCTAACAATATTTACACCTATTGCTACACTGTTAGTTCTCCGGCAACGGTGCCAAAATTTGGTCACGCACAACTATATCTTATAAGAAGGACTAAGCGATCGTTGCAAATATAATCCGATTTAAGAGTTCGGAATCGAATCCTATAGAGAACTAAAGTTTTTCTACAACTGTTTACTATTACTAAGAAGACAAGTTTGAACAAATTCTGTAGTATATATAGTAAGATTCTTATGTCTAACTAATTAACTAACAAATTAAAGTAGTAATTTTTATTGACTAAAGATACTAAGAGTTAGAGACAAGATTAAGGAGGCCTAGAGTTATGTACTTTCCAATTGTCAGAATCCTTCTCGCTACGTCTTCTATAACTTCGCCTAAGTATTCTCTACTTATTGTCAGCACTTTAGGTGTTGTAACTCTCTTATGAGAAACTACAATAATTTACTAGATATATTCTCATAAACTACACTAGTTGGCACTATCTTACTGCTCGTTATGACCACGTCAAGGGTTTATTATTCCTTAACTGTGACGACCCAATAGGTTATTTTGAGTACTAGCTTTTTTATGTTCCGAGACCTCTATTAGATTCATTTGATGTTTCTTGATTTGCGTGTGCGGTCCATGTCGTTTTAAGTTCGAAAAGTTTTTACGTGAAATTTTGAAGAAAAAGTAATTTTTGGCCTAAAATGGGACTTATATTGACCACGGTCAACATTCTTGGTAAACGATCTTGGATCAATATTTTGATGATTCCGGTAGGATCGTATAACATTATTGTACTTGTACGAACTTTTGGTTGGGTCCGGGGTGACCCGAGCGCATTTCGGCCCGTTATGTGAAAAATTATGAAAAAGAGTTTTCAAGTTGAAAATCATGAGTTTTGATGATCGATTCTTGTATTTAATGTTATTTTGATGATTTGAGGTAGCGATCGAGTTTAAGTGACGTTATTACACTTTTGTGCATGTTTGATATGGAGCCCAAGGGGCTCGGGTGTGGAATAGAAGAGTTTGTGATTGGTGTTGAGGTGATGCACATGCTAGGTAACGGGTGTGTGGGCGTGCACCTTAGAAATTGTGACTCGGTCTAATCCGTGGTATTATGTAGTCATATAACTTGTTATCTTCCACGTGTTTCCCATGTGTTAAAGAAATTGGAACTGCGATTCATGTTAGAAATCATGCTTAGGCTACATGTTGGTACTGTTAGGACCCACAAAGGTCGCGTTGCATGTTGAATTATTTGCTTAATTTGCAATTACGTACTCAGTCACAGCTACCATTTGCATATTATATCTCAGTCTCTGTTGCCATTCACTGATACATAATATCATTATTGTTTGGGCTGATTATCATGATACTTGTGAGCCCGAGAGACTGGAGAGATTGATGACTGAGTGAGGCCGAGGTCCTGATTGTGAGGATATTTATGGGATCGGGTTGCACGCCGCAACATGTTTTTTTAATTCATGCCATGATTAGCTTATTGTTGCACTTAAGTAGGATTCGCCCCTCCGGAGCCTGACTCACCAGTAGTGAGCACTGGTACCTACTGAGTGCGAGTGCGAGTGCCGAAAGCGAGTGCCGAGAGTGAGTGTCGAGCGATTGAGAGGATTGAGTGACTATGAGTAATGAGTGTTTGTGAGGATTGAGGGAATGTGAGGACTGAATGATCTGATACTCTGAGAGTATGCATATGATTTCATCAATTGTTCTACATTACAATTGGCATACATAATTGACACGTAAATATCGAGATGTATCATTCATCATTTCTGTTACACTTGGCATATTTACCTGTTGAGCTTTAATTGTTGAACTTGAAAGCATTTCTATGTTTTTGTCCTATTATTTCTATATTTGGATTGTACTTATTGAGCTCGTCACTACTTTCAGTCCAATAGTAGACTTGTTAGTTACTGAGTTTGTTGTACTCGCTACACCCTGCACTTCATGTGTAGATCTAGGTGTTTCTGGGTACGGTGGTTATTGATCTTTGAGTTTCAGCCGTTCGGAGATTTTTGAGGTAGCTGCCTTAGTGTTCGCAGACCTTGACTCTCCTCCCCTATCTCTCAGTTTTACTTATTTTGTTCTACTTTCTTAGATAGTGTATCGGACTATGTTAGACGCTCATGTACTCAGTGACACTCGAGTTTTGAGAAAATTCTATATTGAGTTGTGGTGTTTTCATATAGTTTTATGAGATTTTTACTTATTTAAACCTATTTCGGTATATTTTTGGATTTAAAAATGTTGGTATGTGTGAGTTGTTGGCTTGCGTAGTATCATGATATGTGCTATCACGACATGTTGAGTTTTGGGTCGTGACAAGTTGGTATCAGAGCCTAGGTTACATATGTCTCACGAGTCATGAGCAGGTTTAGTAGAGTCTTGCAGATGTACAAAGATGTCTGTACTTATCTTCGAGAGGCTGCCAATCCCTTAGGAAAACTTCACATTCTTGTATTCTTGTCAAGTGAATTTGTTTTTTCCGAAAACTAAACTTCTGTTATTCTATTCTCTCACAGATGGTGAGGACACGTGCTACCAGACCGGGCGGACAGCCACAAGTACCACCAGCTAGGGCAATAAGAGGCTGGGGCCATTGTACAGGCCGAGGTGCAGCTCGTACAGTAGCCAGAGCAGCACCTGTAGACCTACCAGTTGCTCCAGCTTAGGAGCAGGTTCCAGATGTGGTTGAGCCAGTGGGGCCAGCTTAGGCACTAGCTGTGCCCATTGTGATTCCAGACCTTCAGGAGGCTTTGGCCTAGATATTGACTGTTTGCACTAGCCTTTCTCAGGAGGTCTCTGTTCAGGCTGCACCAGCCACTTCTTAGGCCGGGGGAGGTACTCAGACTCCCGCTGTCCGTACTCCAGAGTAGATGGTGCAGGAACTTTAGACACCGGGGGTACTATCAGCCCAGCTGGTTGTAGTTGCTCAAGCCCGGTTGGTTCTCATTATCAGTGATGAGGAGTAGAAGAGGCAAGAGAGGTTTGGGAGGCTCAGGCCTCCATCATTCAGTGGGGCTGAGTCAGAGGATACTCAGGACTTCTTGGACATGTGACAGCGGATTCTTTGCATGGCGGATATTCTGCTGACTAGTGGGGTCTCATTTACTACTTTCCAGCTGACGGGGGCAGTCTTTAGATGGTGGGAGTCCTATGAGAGGAGCAGGCCAGTCGATGCTGTACCACTTTCATGGCATGAGTTCTCCGTTCTCTTTTTGGAGAAGTTTGTGTCACCGACGCGCAGGGAGGAGCTGCGCAGGTAGTTCGAGTAGCTACGCCAGGCGGGGGCATGTCTGTGGCCCAGTGTGAGATGAGATTTTCTGAGTTGGCCCGTTACGCTATCTGGTTGGTTCCAACAGAGAGGGAGAAGATTAGGAGGTTCATCGATGGCCTCAGTTATCAGTTGCATTTTGTTATGACTCGAAAGAATGCATTAGGTGCTAGGTTCGACGAGGTGGTTGATATTGCTTGACGGCTAGAGTTGGTCCACACTCAGGAGCGTGAGGAGAGAGAGGCCAAGAGGCCTTGTTGTTCAGGTTGTTTCAGTGGTGTTCCTTTTGGGGGCAGTCCTATCACCCTAGGGGTTGTCCTTATAGGCCCACTCAGATGGCTCGTCAGGTTCATCAGGGTGCATCATCTAGCCATGGTTAGTATAGTGCTCGTCTGGGTCAGCCATATCTCAGCACTCTCCCGGCTTAGAGTTCATCCCGTGCTCCATCGATTTAGGGTTCGTCTATGCTAGGTCTTTCTAGCAGTTATTCTGGTACTCGGGGCCCGATTCAATCCCTACCACCACCACAGGGGAGTTGCTTCGAATGCGGAGAGTTTGGGCATGTGTGGAGAGAATTTCCTCGTCGCATTGGAGGTTCAGTTCAGTAGAGGGGTCAAGCGATGACTTTCGCACTAGAGGGGTCAGGCGATAACTTAAGGCGGTAACTTCTGCACCAGCCAACTTGGGGTAGGGCCCAGGAACCTAGAGGTCGCCCTAGAGGGGGAGGGCGATCAGGTGGTGGTCTAGCCCAATTCTATGCTATTCCTTCTAGGCCAGATGTCATTGCTTCAGATGCAGCGATCACATGTATTGTCTCAGTGTGCCACATAGATGCTTCCACATTATTTGACTCTGGTTCTACTTATTCCAATGTATCATCCCGTTTCACTCATTATTTGAATATGCCCCGTGAGTCTTTAGTTTCACCTGTTCATGTATCTACACCGGTGGGCAATACTATTGTTATGGATCATGTATATCGGTCATATGTAGTGACTATTGGGGGGATTGAAGAGTAGAGTTGATCTCTTATTGCTTAGTATGGTCGGTTTTGATGTGATTTTGGGTATGGATTGGTTTTCTCCATGTCATGCTATTCTGGATTGTCACGCTAGGACCGTGACGTTGGCGATGCTGGGGTTGCCAAGGATCCAGTAGAGAGGTTCTCTAGATTATGTGCCCAACAGAGTGATTTCATATTTGAAGGCCCAACGGATGGTTGGGAAGGGGTGTCTATCATATTTGGCCTTTGTGAGAGATATTGGTGCTGAAACCCCTACTATTGATTCTGTTCCAGTAGTGCGTGACTTTCCGGATGTGTTTCCTACAGACCTGCCAAGCATGCCACTTGACAGGGATATTGAATTTGGTATTGACTTGGTGCCGAACACTCAGCCCATTCCTATTCTTCCATATCATATGACACTAACAGAGTTAAAGGAGTCAAAGGAGCATCTTTAGGAACTTCTTGATAAGGGATTTATTAGGCCTAGTGTGTCGCCTTGGGGTGTACCGGTTTTGTGTTTGAAGAAGAAGGATGGTACTATGCGGATGTGCATCGACTATAGGCTGTTGAACAAAGTTACAATAGAAAACAAGTATCCTTTGTTGCGCATTGATGATCCATTTGACCAGCTTCAGGGAGCGAGCGTGTTCTCTAAGATTGATTTGAGCTCTGGGTATCACCAATTGATTATTCGGGACTCAGATATTCT
The DNA here is from genome assembly GCA_002018475.1 of Nicotiana obtusifolia. Classification (NCBI taxonomy): domain Eukaryota; kingdom Viridiplantae; phylum Streptophyta; class Magnoliopsida; order Solanales; family Solanaceae; genus Nicotiana; species Nicotiana obtusifolia. Next base: position 32,002 of record MCJB01048778.1, read on the forward strand.
AAAGACGCCATTCAGGATCCACTATGGTCACTATGAGTTCCTTGTGATGTCTTTTGGGCTGACCAACGCCCCAGTAGCATTCATGCATCTGATGAATAGTGTATTTCAGCCATATCTTGATTCGTTTGTCATAGTATTCATTGATGATATCCTGGTGTACTCACGTAGCCAAGAGGAGCATGCACATCATTTGAGGATTGTACTACGGAGGTTGAGGGAGGAGAAGCTTTATGCCAAGTTCTCCAAGTGTGACTTTTGGCTCAGTTCGTTGGCGTTCTTGGGGCACGTGGTGTCCAGTGAGGGGATTAAGGTGGTCCAAAGAAGATAGAGTCGGTTCAGAGTTGGCCCAGACCGTCTTCAGCTGTGGAGATTCAGAGCTTTCTCGTCTTGGCCAGATATTATCATCGCTTTATAGAGGATTTCTCATCTATTGCAGTGCCTTTGACCAAATTGACCCAGAAGGGTGCCCCATACAGGTGGTCGGATGAGTGTGAGGAGAGCTTTCAGAAGCTCAAGACTGCCTTGACCACAGCTCCAGTTCTAGTTTTGCCTTAAACATCAGGCTCTTATACAGTGTATTGTGATGCTTCTCGGATTGGTATTGGGTGTGTCTTGATGCAGGAGGGTAGAGTGATTGCCTTTGCTTCGTGCCGGTTAAAGCCTCGTGAGATGAACTACCCGGTTCATAATTAGGAGTTGGCAACCATCATTTATGCATTGATGATTTGGATGTACTATCTCTACGGCGTGTCTTGTGAAGTATTTACGGATCATCGAAGTCTCCAACACTTTTTCAAACAAAAGGTTCTAATTTGAGGGCAGCGGAGCTGGTTGGAGCTGCTAAAGGACTATGATATTACCATTTTGTATCATCCTGGGAAGGCTAATGTGGTGACCGACGCCTTGATTAGAAAGGTAGTGAGTATGAGTAGCCTTGCATTCATTCCGGTAGGTGAGAGACCGCTTGCATCATATGTTCAAGCCTTGGCCGACCAGTTTGTGAGATTAGACGTTTCGGAGCCCAGTCGGGTTCTAGCTTTTATGGTTTTATCTTCCTTATATGATCGCATCAGAGAGCGCCAATATGATGATTCCCATTTGCTTGTCCTTAAAGACACGATTCAGCACGATGATGCCAAGGAAATTACTATTGGAGATGATGGGGTTTTGCGGATGCAGGGTCGGATTTGTGTGCCTAATATGGATGGGCTCCATGAGTTGATTCTTGAGGAGGCTCACAGTTCGCGGTATTCCATTCACTCGGGTACCAGAAAGATGTATCAAGACTTAAATCAGCATTATTGGGTAAGGAGAATAAACAAAGACATAGTGGGGTTTGTAGCTTGGTGCCTAAACTGTCAGCCGGTGAAGTACGAGCATCAGAGACAAGGCGGATTGCTTTAGAGGCTTGAGATTCTGGAGTGGAAAGGGGAGCGTATCACCATGGATTTTGTGGTTGGGCTCCCACAGACTTCGAGAAAGTTTGATGCTATTTGGGTGATTGTGGATCAGTTGACCAAGTCCGCTCATTTCATTCCAGTTGGGGTTACTTATTCTTCGGAGTGGTTGGCTGAGATCTGCATTCATGAGATTGTTCGCCTTCATGGTGTGCCGGTATCCATCATTTCAGATCGGGGCACGCAGTTTACATCGCAGTTTTAGAGAGCAGTGCAGCGAAAGCAGGGCACACAGGTTGAGTTAAGCACAACATTCCACCCTCAGATGGACGGACAGTCCGAGCCCACCGAGCCCACTATTCAAATATTGGAGGATATGCTATGCGCTTGTGTCATAGATTTCAGGGGTTCCTTGGATCAGTTTCTACTGCTTGTCGAGTTTGCCTACAACAACAGCTACCAATCGAGCATTCAGATGGCTCCATATGAGGCTTTATATGGGAGACATTGTCGGTCTCCGGTGGGTTGGTTTGAGCCGGGTAAGGCTAGGCTATTGGGTATTGACTTAGTTCAGGATGCTTTGGACAAGGTTAAATTGATTCAGGATTGGCTTCGCACGGTGTAGTCTAGACAGAAGAGTTATTCCGATCGAAAGGTTTGTGAGGTTGCTTACATGGTGGGGGAGAAGGTACTACTCAAGGTTTCACCCATGAAGGGTGTTATGAGGTTCGGGAAGAAGGGCAAGTTGAGCCCTCGGTATATTGGGCCTTTTGAGGTACTTTAGAGGATTGGAGAGGTGGCTTACAAGCTTGCCTTGCCGCCTAGTCTGTCGAGTGTTCATCTAGTGTTTCATGTTTTTATGCTCCGGAAGTATGTCGGTGATCCGTCTCATGTTTTGGACTTCAGCACGGTTCAGTTGGATGGTGATTTGACTTATGATGTGGAGTCGGTGGCCATTTTCGATCGACAGGTTCGAAAGTTGAAGTCAAAGAATATAGCTTCACTGAAGGTGTAGTGGAGAGGTCAGCCCGTCGAGGGGGCTACTTGGGAGACCAAGCTGGAGATGCAGAGTAGATATCCACGCCTATCTGATACTCCAGGTATGATTCTAGACCTGTTCAAGGACGAACATTTGTTTAAGAGAGGGAGGATGTTACGATCCGATCGGTCGTTCTGAGTGTTATTGCCCATTCCCCCATTTACTGCTTATTTTATGCTCAATTATCATTATGTGACTTGCCGGGGTATTTGGTTCGGTTCTGGGGATGTTTTGGAATGAGTTGAGATACTTAGTCTCAAGGTAGGAAGCTTAAGTTGAAAAGGTTGACAGGATGTTGACTTATGTTTAAGCAGCTCTGAATGGAGTTTTGATGGTTCTGATAGCTCCGTAGGGTGATTTTGGACTTAGGAGTGTGTCCGGATAGTGATTTAGAGGTCCGTAGTGGAATTTGACTTGAAATGGCAAAAGTTGGAAAATTAAAAGTTTGAAAAGTTGAGAAGTTTGACTGAGAGTTGACTTTGTGGTTACCGGGTTCGGATTTTTGTTTCAAAAGTTAGAGCAGGTCCTTTATGTCATTTATGACTTTAGTGCAAAATCTGAGGTCAATTGGAGTTGATTTGATAGGTTTCGGCGTCGATTGTAGAAGTTCAAATTTCTTAGTTTTGGTTAGGTTTGAATTGAGGTGCGATTCATGTTTTTAATGTTGTTTGATGTGATTTGAGGCCTAGAATAAGTTCGTATCGTGTTTTAGGACTTGTTGGTATATTTGGTTGAGGTCCCGAGGGCCTCGGGTAGATTTCGGATGGTTAACGGATCGAATTTGGAAGTTAAAGCATGGCTGGGTAGACCTGGACTGGTGTGATCACATCTGCGAAGGTCATGGTCGCAGGTTTAAGGCCATAGGTGCGTGGATGGCATCGCGGAAGTAGCATGGAAGCAAGTGGGCAGTGATTGCCGGTGCAATGGTTTTGTCCGCACCTGCGGGGTTGCAAATTTGGAGAATGGGCCGCAGGTGCGAGGTCTAGGAGTGAGCCTGTAGAGTGCATGTGCTGAGCGTATTCCGCAGATGCGGACTCCCAAGTTTGATCACAGATGCATAAGTGGGCTGGAACGGGTGGATCGCAGATGCGATGGAAATCTCCGCAAAAGCGGAACCGCAGGTGTGATTAAATGATCCGCAGAAGTGAGAACTTCTGGGCAGTGTATACAAAACGTAAGGTTCCGAGGTTTTATCATTTTTGGACTTTGCAAACTCGGAGTAAGGCGAATTTTGAGAGGGATTAGAGGGGATTGTTGAGGTAAGTCACTCTTGATCATTTTTATGCAATAATATTATTTACCCATTGAATTTACACCTAGTTTGTGTGTTTTTGAGGTGGAATTTTGGGAGTTTTGGGCTAGAGATTGGAGAGTTAAATTTGGGGATTTGAGTGGCAATTCGGTGTTGCAACTTGGTAAATTGGTCAGACTCGTGGTTGAATGGGCTTCCGAATTTTTTAACTTTTATTGGATTCCGAGATGTGGCCCCATGGTTAACCTTTGAGTTGAAATTTTGACTTTTTATTAAGAATTTAGTATTTTCATATGGAATTGATTCCTATAGCTCGTGTTGATCGTGTCGAATTGTTTGGGGCTAGATTCGAGGCGCTCAGAGACTGATTTGCGAGGCAAGGACTTGTTGGAGTAGAGACTTACGGTTTGAGGTAAGTAACACTTCTAAACTTGGTTCTCAAGGTATGAATCCCCGAATTACGTGTTATGTGACTTGTGTTGAGGTGACGCACATGCTAGGTGACAGGCATGTGGGCGTGCACCGTAGGAATTGTGAATAGGTCGAATCCATAGAACTGTGTAGTCATATAGCTTGTTATCTTCCATGTATTTCCCATGTGTTAAAGAAATTGGAACTGCAATTTATGTTAGAAATCATGCTTAGGCTACATGCTAGTACTGTTGGGACCCACGGAGGTCTTGTTGCATGTTGAATTATTTGCTTAATTTGCAATTACGTACTCAGTCACAGCTATCATTTTCATACCATATCTCAGTCTCTATTGCGATTCATTGATACATCATATCATTGTTGTTTGGGCTAATTATCATGATACTTGGGAGCCCGAGAGACTGGAGAGATTGATGACTGAGTGAGGCCGAGGGCCTAATTGTGAGGATATTTATGGGATCGGACTGCACGCCGCATCAAACTTTATTGATTCATGCCAAGATTGTTTATTATAGCGCTTGGGCAGGATCCTCCCCTACGAAGTCTGACTCACCAATAGTGAGCGAAGGTACCTACTGAGTGCGAGTGCCGAGAGCGAGTGCCGAGCGATTGAGAGGATTGAGTGATTGTGAGTAATGAGTGACTATGAGGATTGAGGGAATGGGAGGACTGAGTTATCTGATACTCTGAGAATATGCATATGATTTCATCACTGTTCTGCATTACAGTTGGCATACATAATTTACACGTAAATATTGAGACGTATCTCCTCATTTCAGTTACCGTTGGCATATTTTGCCTGTTGAGCTTTAACTGTTGAACTTAAAAGGATATCTACGTTTTCGTACTGTTATTTCTATTTTGGATTGTACCTGTTGAGCTTGTCACTACTTTCTGTCCAAAAGTTAGACTTGTTACTTACTGAGTTGGTTGTACTCACGCTACACCCTGTACTTCGTGTGCAGATCCAGGTGTTTCCGGGCACAGTGGTTGTTGATCTTGAAGTTTCAGCCACTCGGAGATTTTCGGGGTAGCTGCTTTGGCGTCCGCAGACTTTGACTCTCCTCTCCTATCTCTCAGTTTTACTTATTTTGTTCTACTTTCTTAGACAGTGTATTAGACTACGTTATTGTATGGATGCTCATGTACTTAGTGACACTCGGGTTTTAGGAAAATTCTGTATTGAGTTGTGGGGTTTTCATCCAGTTTTATGAGATTTTTACTTGTTTAAACCTATTTCAGTATATTTTGAATTAAAAAATTTTATGTGTGAGTTGTCGGCTTGCCTAGTATCATGATACGCGCCATCATGACATGTTGAGTTTTGGGTCGTGAAAACCATAGGTTAAGTCAACAGGTAAGATCGGAGACACCGAGTAGCACATTGAAAACAATACAACAAAACCCATAATATGCATGACACACGCAAGATAGTTACCCCACCACACAATATCATCAATAACATTGCCCCTAGGCCATCACAAATCATCCCCGACATAGCCCGCCTTGTCTTGCCGCGTGTGCAATAGTAAAGTAAATGTCCTCCTTGTCTTACCCCACGCGCATCAATAATTATCCCACCTTGTCTCGCCACATGCGCAAACCCAATATATATAGCCCGACTTGTCTCACCGCATGTGCAAATATCAATAATACCAATAGCATGGACAACTCACGTGCAAATACCCTGACAACTCTCTCAACAATTTCACATGTGCCAAAACACAACAATACCACATTACAATTTGCACCACACGTGTCCATATGCCACAACATTGCCATAACAACAATACCAATACCACAACAACACATAGCTCACGGCTCAACAACAATAAGTGCAACAACAACAATAATGGCAAGAAAGTACGGTAAGTGGATCACCACAAGAATTACAACAACGCAATGAAACAAAAGAATAAACTCCTCAATGAAGGAAATAACATGAAATGATGACTTCAAATAAGGATAAATCAACAATATAATGGGTAACATGTAATGAAACTTTCAATAAGAATAACTCAACAATAAAAGAGGTAGCAACTTCAAATACAGCATACAAGAGTAAGATTGACAATAAAAGATAGAACATGTAATGACGACTTCAATTATAGCATGTAAGACTAAACTTAAAAATGGATAATATATCATGATATGGCAACTTCGATTAAATGCCGGTCAATTTCTATATATAAGACCCAGTACACACTTGTCACCTCGTGTACACGTCTTTCACGTAATTCAAATAGTTCAATTAAACAAATCCCTACGGGGTAGTTCTCCCACATAAAATTAGGAAAGATACTTACCTCAACTAGGCCAAATCTACAGTAACAATTAGCTTTTCCTTTAAAATTCACCTTCGTTCAGCTCAAATCTAACCAAAACCAACTTAATAATATCAAATAATACAAGAGAAACCAATTCCAATAAGTAAAGCTATGATCTTTATACAATTTCCCAAAAGTCAACAAAAGTCAATCCCGAGCTTGCTAGGTCAAAACTCTTATTCAAGGGTAGGACTTGGCTACCCATAACCATACGAGTCCATATATGTGTTTTGTTTTCAAATCCGAGTCCAATTTGACTCTCAAATTTCAAATTTTCATTTTTAAAAATATAGAAAAAAACCCCAAAGTTTTCTTTCAAGTCCCATGATTGAGATGTTAAATCTCATATATAATGTCATGGGCGGCTTTCTAGCCATGCCCCATGGCATCCTGGCAAGCCTCCCAACGCCTAGCATCATGAACGACCCCGTGGTCTTGGCCGCGCTAAGTTACAAGCGCACCTGTGCCTATGTCGCCCCACCGATAGCCCTCGTCAGCGCCCAGCCACAGGAAGATGCCAACAGTGCCGCGAGCACGTGTAGCGCCACGCGCACAGATTCTGATGCTAAAGACAAGGCTGCTGCCAACAGATCTGCTTCTGCCTTGTAGGAATCTAAGTCCTTTTCATTGTAAATATAGAGTAGTTCTATTTCATGTATTTTCATTATGTCTCTCTAGCTTAGTTAAGTCAAGTCATGTAACTTTGATTTATTTGTTTAAAGCATTATTAGGGGAGATCGAGCAATCAAACTTTCAAGCAAGCAAAAAACTCTTTGTACTGGTGTCTCTCCCCCTCGACACCGTGTTACTTTTATGTAATAGCTTTCATTAATTCAATCAAGCTTTCTTTCATTCTCAATTCTCTTTTATGTTCTTTCAATTGCTATTGACATTGGTTTTCCCGTACGGCAATGACAATCTCATCTAGCGTATGGAGGGGACCTTAGTTGGCGGATAGTAATCGCACGGACATTGGTTACTTAGCCTTACATCACCTTCCCAAGAAATCTCAGGAAGGTGCTACGTAACAGTTAGTATCAGAGCCTAGGCTCGACATAGGATGAGGGAACACATTGCCATTACCACCATTTCTAACCATGGTGAATCATGGAGACTGCATTACGGCCCTTGAAGAGACGGTTGACGTATTATGACCCGTCGTGAATACGGTGCCTGATCTAAGAACCAGCCTAGTGCAAAGGTTGCACGACCTGGACCACAAGATGCGGCGGGTCAAAGGTGACATTGCGAACATCAGTCGTAACCCTGAAGAAGACTGACAAACAGCAGCCACAAAGGCAGCCAAAAGTTTTGGTAAATTCGAGGGCCTTCAACATGAACGGACTGAGGATTTAGCCTATAGGGCACAAGAGGCAGACGGGGTGATTGCCATACAACAAACCATAGACAACTTGACAAGCTAGCTCAATGTTGTCAATGCTGCACTACAAGGATCGGGGGTGCTGTGAACCTTGCCCCTGTGCCACAAAAGCTGAAGATTCCTGAGCCAAAACCATAGAATAGATCTCAGAATTTCAAGGAAGTGGAGGACTTCATCTTCGACATCGAACAGTACTTCGATGCTGTGGGAGAGTTAGAGGAAGCAAAAAAGGTAGCAACTACTGCCATGTATCTTCAGGGTGATGCTAAACTCTGGTGATAAGTGAAATACGAAGCCATCCGGGCTGGTGAAGATACTCTCGAGATATGGGCAGAACTGAAGGCAGCCTTACGCCTACATTTCTTCCCCAAAAGTGTTGAGTACAATGCACGGAGAAAGCTATGGGAGCTCCGCCAGACCAATTCAGTGTGGGGTTACGTAAGAGAATTCTCCGCGCTCATGCAGAACATACGGGATATGGGGGATAAAGACAAATTCTTCACATTCTTGGAAGGTTTGAAACCTTATGCCCGTATGGAGCTACAAGGAAAAAGCGTAGACACTTTACCCAAGGCGATCCAAGCAGCAGAATGTCTTTGGGACTATTAAGTGGAAGCTCGGAACAATAGGCCTCAACCGCCTGTCCATAGAGGATACAAAGGGGGCCAACCTAGAAATGGTGGCCCTAGCAAAAGTGGAGAAGTTCAGAGTGCAACAAAATCTAAGACTCCTTTCTCAGGCAGCAATAGTGATGCGTCTCACAATAATGATCGGCGGAGGAATCCCCCTTCAGGATGCTGTCATTGCGGCGGGGCATATTGGAAAAATGAATGCCCATAGGCACAGATGAATGCCCATCAAATTTTTGATGATGGGACGGATGACAACACAGATGATGCTGACCAGACAGAACCAATATATGCCTTCAACGAACTTGTTTAGTCTATGTTTGAGGCCTTAGCGGGAACTAGTGCTGGTATCCGTAAGAAGAAGGACCCATGCACAACCACCAAAAAAGGGAAAAATAAGGCGGATGAGGGCCCCCCTCTTAACCAAGAGAAGACCTTGATGTTCATCGAGATGAAGGTTAATGGCAAGCCCATTCGGGCAATGATAGACACAGGTGCTACTCACAAATACTTAGCCTCAACTCAGGTAGAGTGCCTTGGTATATTTGTGGGAAATGGCAGAGGTCATGTCAAGGCTGTCGAAGCCTTAGCCATTGGGTGGAATATCCAAAAAAGTGGCAGTGAAGCTTGGTCTTTCCGAAGGAAAATTCAACTTGCGCGTGGTGATCTTAGATGACTTTGAGAAAATAGTTGGGTTGGAATTCATGAGTCAAACCAACATAATTCCTGCATCTTATGCTGACATGCTACTGATGATGGGAGCAAACGGGGCTATGCCTTGCATTATCCCATGCACAACCATAAAGATGGCCGCTGAGAACATCTTGGCCCTGCAGCTGAAGAAGGGAGTCCAAAGACATGAACCTACATTCCTATCTACCCTCTGTATTGAAGAGATAGAACGCTCTTCGGGCCCTATTCCTACACCTGTGAAAGAGCTGCTAAAGGAGTTTGAAGACGTCATTCCGCAAGACATGCCAAGGCGACTCCCGCCTAGCCGCACTATGGACCATGAGATTGAGTTGGCGCCGGGTGCGAAGCCACCCGCCCGAGCACCTTAAAGAATGTCACAACCCGGACTCACCGAGCTCCGGAGACAGTTGACGGAAATGCTAGACACGGGGGTCATTGTTGTCACCAAGTCCCCTTATGGATCTCCTGTGCTATTCCAAAAGAAACAGGATGGCACCCTACGACTCTGTGTAGATTATCAGGCCCTAAACAAAATCACTATGAAGAACAAGTATCCTATCTCGCTAATGGCAGACTTTTTTGATAGAATGGGTGGTGCTATAGTGTTCACCAAAATAGACCTGAAAACAAGTTACTGGTAAGTCTGAATTGCTGAGGGAGATGAACACTAGATGACTTGTGTGACTAGATATGGGTCGTACAACTTCTTGGTCATGCCATTCAGCTTGACTAATGCTCAGGCCAAATTTTTCACCTTGATGAACCAAGTCTTTCGAGAGTACATTGACGAATTCATAGTGGTCTACTTGGACGACATTATGGTATATAGCAAAACATTGGAGGAACACTTGGAGCACCTGTGGAAGGTCCTAGCCCGACTGCGGGAGCACAAATTATATGTGAAGCTATCTAAGTGCTCATTCGGCCAAAAGCAGATTGACTTCCTCAGACATGTCATCAAAGAAGGGCGGATAAAGATAGACTAACAGAAGATTCAGGCTATCACAGATCGGGCACCGTCTAAGGATATCCACGCTTTGAGAGCGTTCCTTGGCCTATGCAACTTTTATCGGTGATTTGTGAAGAACTACTCTCTCATTGCACTGTAGTTGACAGAACTCCTAAAGAAAGTCACGCCTTGGGATTGGGGTCCCAAGCGAGCGGAGGCCTTCAACGCATTGAAAGCGACTATGTCTAGTAGCCCCGTCTTGGCCCTTATTGATCTGGCCAAGCCATTCAAAGTACAAACAGATGACTCTGGATATGCTCTGGGCGGAGTTTTTCTACAAGAAGGGCATCCAGTTGCGTATGAGAGCCGGAAGTTAAAGGATGCAGAACGACGCTATGCAGCCCACGAAAATGAACTATTGGCTATCGTCCATTGCTTACGCCTTTGGAGGAACTATCTGCTGGTAACCCCGTTCGTGGTCAAGATAGACAACACAACTGTTAGCCATTTCATGACCCATCCAAAGATGAATGGCTGCCAAGCCAGATGGCAGGAACTCCTAGTAGAATTTCACTTCAACTTGGAGTACCGAAGTGGGAAGAGGAACCAAGTTGCCGATGCTCTCAATCGAAAGGCTGACTTAGCATCGGTGTGCCTACTGCCACCCTAAGGGGGAGCAAAGTGGCCACCACTATAAGAGACCATATACAAGATCTACTCCCAAAGGATCCTGCTGCACAATATTTGGTCGATTTGGTAGGACAGGGCATAACTCGACTCTTCTACATGGAAGATGGGTTCTGGAAGGGTGAAAGGGAATCGAAATTATGTTCTTAAAAGAGGAGATCTGCAAAGGAATCTTCTAATGGAATGCCATGATACTTAATGGGCCGGCCACCCAGTTGAAGAAGGCACCATGGCTTTGTTGCGTTGTGCTTATTATTGGCCTCAAATGGCAGATGATACATCTTGGAGGCTCCAATGGTAACCTTCTTGGCATCGCCGTCCACACCGTGTCCTTAAGGACAAGCAATGGGGGTCGTCATACTGACGCTCTCTTATGAGCTCATACAAGGAAGATCGAGAAATCGTGCAAGCAAAAACCCGACTAGGCTCCAAAGCATCAAACCTCGCATACTGGTTGGAAAAAGCCTTCACTCACAGCCTTTCTACTCAAGGCATCGGCCACCACATTGGCCTTCCCAGGATGATACAAAATTGTAATATCATAGTCCTTTAGCATCTCCAACCACCTCAGCTACCTCAAATTGAGATCCTTTAGCTTGAACAAATATTGATGACTCCGATGATTCGTAAACACCTCACATGATCCGCCGCAGAGGTAATGCCTCCAAATCTTCAATGCATGAACAATGGTTGCCAACTCTAAGTCATGAAAAGGGTAATTCTTCTCGTGAACCTTTAACTGTCGCGACGGGTATGCAATCACCCTGCTATCTTGCATCAATACTGCACCGAGCCCAACACGCGAAGCATCACAATACACCGTATAGGATCCCGAACCCGTTGGTAATACCAACACCGGGAGCCACTACCCGGATTCCCACCATCGGGACTGTGATGGCGCCTAACATTTCACTTGCTAGGCAAGCCAACTTTTGAATAGTTTTTAGCCATTTTTCCAATTCGAATTAAGTTATAACTGATACACTGAAATAGAGTGAGAAAACCATAATAACAACAATGTCTAGATACAATCCCAAGATTGGTGTCACAAGTACACGAGCGACTAGATTACTACAAATAATGGTCTGAATGAAAGTAAAACTGTCTGAAATGAAATAAACAACTAGAATAAGGTAGAAAGGGACTTCAGGGCTGCGAACGCCAAGCAGTTGTACCTCAAGTTTCCGTCAGGCAATCAATCCGAGCAATCTACTAACTGTTGCTAGGACGGACTCCAAAATATGCACAAGAAGTGCACTGTGTAATATGAGTACAACCGACCCCATGTACTCTGTAACTACCGAGCGTAACCTCGACGAAGTAGTGAAGAGGCTAAGGCGGGTCACTTACAATAGCCTGTATGTAGTATAATAATGATAACAAGAAAGGAACACAATAAAAGTAAAGCAGTCAACTTATGAAAATAAACTCAATCCCCAAAATTAGTAAAACCAGAAACATCAGTCTTCAGAATCTCGTATGAAAACACTAAAAGCTAGCATAATGCATAACCCTATCCCACTGTACAAACACAATCCTCCCTTATTTCAGCATAACAATATCAAGAATAGTAAAATTTGTTGCGGCGTGTAACCCGGTCACACCATATAATCAGAATCAATATCATAATCCTCCCTTTTTCACCATATCAAACTGATCCCACCATATCAAAATCCATCCTCCCTTATTCCACCCATTGAGGCATGCAACCCGATGCATAAACAAAATCAACAAATGTGATCAATTCAACAACTCAATTCACAAGAATTTCTACGACTAAAGAATATGAAAGCAAAGAAACAAGGAACCCCATGCCAAATCAAGGAATGCTACAACTAATACGAATCAACAAGACAAGCCAAATATATGACAATTAAAGTGTACGAGTAAGTCAATTAAGGCAAGTAGCAAATAATCATGGAATCATGGAAGAAATGAACGTTTCAATACGAGAGTAATAAGTGACAAGTAGCAAGCTATAGGAAGCAATTAAAGCATGTAACAGTTAAGATATGGAGTAAAATAATTAACAAAATACTGGAAAGCATGGGAACAATTATTTTGACGGCGTATATATATATCTGTCACCTCGCATATATGCTGTTACACATGTAATTCACATAGCGCATAGTCCAAGGTTTCCTAATTCCCTCAAATAAAGGTTAGATCCAACACTTACCTCGCTCGGCAAGCAAATTAAAGCTCAACCGGGGCCTTTCCTCTAAAATTCGCCTACAAACCAATCAAATCTAACCAAAATCGACTTAATATCAACAAACAATGCGAGGAAAATCAATTACAATACATAATGCTAAGATCTTTACACTCTTTCCAAAAAGTCAAAAAAAGTCCATCCCGGGCCCACTTGGTCAAAACCCGAGAGTCGGACCAAAACTCAATTACCCTTTTACCCCCGAGCCCGATTATGCGAGGTCTAAATCTTAATTTTACAAAGATCCTCAATTCTTCCAAAATCCCTAATTTTCTACCATGAAAGAGCATAGATTAAGGTTAGAAATCAATGGGTGTTGATGGATATGTAAGAAAATGAATTAAAGTATACTAAGCTATGAGATGGTGATGAAATTTCTCTTCAAAATCGCCTCTAGGCCGAGTTCTAATGAGAAGATGGTGAAATATGGGTGAAATCCTGTGTTTGGAACATTTTAAAGTCTGGGCTTTAGGTGTTCATCGCATTCACGAGACACCTGACGTGATCGCGAAGCAGCAGCGGCAAAAGGCCCCCGCCTTTGTGAAGGATTACACCCACCGTCCCTCGCGTTTATGGTCCTTGTGCCGCATTCGCGAAGAGTAACGGCTAGTTCCCCCCTTCCAGGCCCATAACCCTACGCGTTCGTGAGAGGCTGGTCGCGTCGGGAAGGATAAATCCCCTAATGCTCCGTGTTGGTGACCCAGCAATCGCGTTCGTGATGAAGAAAACCTCTCCAGCCCCAGTTTCCCCTTCGCGATCCCAAAGCACTAAGCACTAGGTGACAGCAACAGTGAAAAACCAGTAATGACCTAAGTCCAAAAATTACCCGTAGCCTATCCGAAATTCACCCGAGCCCCTCAGGCTTCAAACCAAACATGCACACAAGTGTAATAACATCATACAAACTTGCTCGCGCGATCAAAACATCAAAATAACACCTAGAACCATGAATCGGACACCAAAATGAAAGAAAATTTCAAAGAGACTTAAGAACATAAAATGTTACAACCTGACGTCCGAATCACGTCAAATCAACTCCGTTTTGCACCAAACTTTGCGGACAAGTCATAAATACTAAAAATTCACCTATACCAAGTTTCGGGACTGAAATCCGAATCCAGTAGCAACAAAGTCAACCTACAGTCAAATTTATGAATTCTTTAAACCTTTAAATTTCTAGTTTTTAACAAATTACGTTAAATCAAGTTAGGGACTTCAGAACTTGATTCCAAGCATACGACCCAGTCCCAAATTATGATACAGACCCACCGGGACTGTCAAAATACTATTATCCGGGAACGTAGACCGTAGTCAACTCAAATGAGTTTTAAGGCAAAATTTCACATTTTGATCAATTTTTCACATAAAAACCTTCCGGAAAAAGACACGGACTGCTTAGGCAAATCGAGAAAGGCTAAACAGAGCTATTCGAGGTCTCGAAACACAAAAATGAATGGTAAATATGAAAATGACCTATCAGGTTATCACATTCTCCACCTCTAAAACAAAGATTCGTCCTCGAGCAGACATAGAAAGGTACCTGGACTGGTGAAAAGGTGTGGATATCTACTTCGCATGTCCAACTCGGACTCCCACGTGGCTGCCTTGATCAACTGACCTCTCCACTACACTCGAACTGAAGGATAACTCTTAGACCTCAACTATCGGACCTGCTGGGCTAGAATAGCCACCAGCTCCTTCTCATAAGTCAAATCTTGGTCCAATTGAACTGAGATGAAATCTAACATATGGGACGACGCCAGATGGATTGCTGACAAACTTGGTGGTAATACCAGTCTATAGGCCACCTCACCCACTCTCTCAAGAGTCTCAAAGTGCCAGATATATGTAGGGCTCAACTTGCCCTTCTTTCCGAACCTCATCACACCCTTCATGGGTGAAACCTAGAGGAATACCCTCTCTCCAATCATAAATGTAACATCACGACCTCTACGGTCGTCATAAATTTTCTACCTAGACTGAGCGGTGCGAAGTCGATCTGAATAATCTCGACCTTATCCAAGGCATCCTAAACCTAATCAGTACCTAACAATCGAGCCTCTCCCGGCTCGAACCATCAAACTGGCGAACAACACCGCCTCTCGTATAATGCCTCATAGGGAGCCATCTGAATGCTTGACTGGTAGCTATTTTTGTAGGCAAACTCCACAAGCTTGCAAGAACTGATTCGAAGAACCCCCCGAAATCCATAGCGCAAGCATATCCTCCAATATTTGAATAGTACGCTCAGACTGATCGTCCGTCTAAGGGTGAAATGTTGTAGTCAACTCAAACCGCGTGCCTAACTCACGTTGTACGGCCCTCCAAAAGTGTGTGGTGAACTGCGTACCTCGATCAAAAATGATAGACACAGGCACACCATGAAGACGAATGATCTCACAGATGTAAATCTCAGCTAACCACTCCAAAGAATGGGTAACTGCCATTCGAATGCAATGTGCCAACTTTGTCAACCTGTCCACAATGACCCATATCACGTCGAACTTCTTCTGAGTCCATGGGAGCCCAAAAACAAAATCCATAGTAATACGCTCCCACTTCCACTCAGGAATCTCTAGCCTCTGAAGAAAACCACTAGGCCTCTGATGCTCATACTTTATTTGCTGACAATTTAGACATTGAGCTACATATACAGCTATGTCATTCTTCATCCTCCTCCACCAATAATGCAACCACAAGTCCTGATACATCTTGGCGGCACCCGAATGAATAGAATACGGGGAACTGTGTGCCTCCTTAAAATCAAAACCTGGTTGGCACCACCGTTCCACACCGTTTCCATAAGGACAAGCAAATAGGGATCATTATACTGACGCTCCCTGATGCTCTCATACAAGGAAGACCGAGAAACTGTGCAAGCTAGAACACGATTGGGCTTTGAAACATCTAAACTCACGAACTGACTGACAAAAGACTGAACATTTGCTGCTAATGGCTTCTCCCTAACTGGAATAGATGCAAGGCCGCCCATACTCACTGCCTTCCTGCTTAAGGCATCGGCCACCATATTGGCCTTCCCGGAATAATACAAAATAGTGATATCATAGTCTTTCAACAGCTCCAACCATCTTCTCTACATCAAGTTGAGATCCTTTTGCTTGAACAAATATTATAGACTCTGATGATTCGTGAATACCTCGCACGACACGCCGTAAAGGTAGTGCCTCCAAATCTTCAGTGCATGAACAATGGCTGCCAACTCTAAGTCATGAACATGGTAATTCATCTCATGAACCTTCAACTGCCGCGATGCGTATGCAATCACCCTGCCATCTTGCATCAATTAAGCACCGAGCCCAATATGAGATGCATCAAAATACACCGCGTAGGATCCTGAACCTGAAGGAAACACCAATACTGGCGTCGTAGTCAAAACGGTCTTGAGTTTCTGAAATCTCAACTCGCACTCATCCGACCATCTAAATTGGGCACCCTTCTGGGTCAATCTAGTCAATGGGGCTGCAATGGATGAAAGCCCCTCCACGAACAGGCGATAATAACCCGCCAAACCTAGGAAACTCTAGATCTCTGTAGCTAAAGTAGGTATAGGCCAGTTCTGAATTTCCTCAATCTTCTTAGGATCCACTTTTATGCCCTCTGCCATTACAACATGCCCCAGAATGTGAATGAGTCAAACCAAAACTCACACTTTAAAAAAAATTGGCATATAACTGATTATCTCTCAGAGTCTGAAGTGCAATTCGAATATGCTGCTCATGTTCCTCTCGACTGTGGGAGTAGATCAAGATATCATCTATGAATACAATCACAAAAGAATCTAAATATGGCTTGAACACCCAGTTCATCAAATCCATTAATGCTGCTGAGGAAGTCGTCAATCCAAATGACATCACTAGGAACTCATAATGCCCATACCGAGTCTGAAAAGCCGTCTTAGGGACATTCGATGCCCTAATCTTCAACTAATTGCAGCCAGACCTCAAATCAACCTTCAAAAACACCTTGGCACCCTAAGGCTAATCAAATAAGTCATCAATCCTCTGTATAGGATATTCGTTCTTGATAGTGACCTTGTTCAACTGCCGATAATCTATACACATCCTCATCGACCCATCTTTCTTCTCTATGAAAAACAGGGGCACCCCCCAGGGCGAGACACCAGGTCTAATTAATCCCTTATCAAGAAAATCTTGCAACTGCTCCTTCAACTCCTTCAACTCTGGCGGGGCCATACGGTATGGTGGAATGGAAATGGGATGCATGCCCAGAGCCAAATCAATACAGAAATCAATATCTCTGGCAGGTGGCATACCCGGCAAATTTGTAGGAAATACCTTTGGAAACTCACGCACAACTGGTACTGAATCCATGGAAGGAACCTCCGCATATGAATCACGAACATATGCCAAATAAGCTAGACATCCCTTCTCGACCGTACGTCGAGCCTTCACATAAAAAATAACCTTGTTGGTAGAATGGCCAGGAGTCCATCTCCACTATAATCGAGGAATCACCAGCATGGATAAGGTCATTGTCTTGGCGTGACTATCCAACATAGCATTTTAAGGTGACAGCCAGTCCATACCCAAGATAACATCAAAGTCTACCATATCCAGAAATAGCAGATCTACGCTAGTCTCAAGACTCCCAAACGTAATCACACATGAGCGATAGACGCAATCTACAATAATAGAATCTCCCAAAGGTGTGGACACATACACATGAGCACTCGAAGAATCACGAGGCACAACCAGATAAGAAGAAAAATGGGATGACACGTAAGAATAAGTAGAGCCCGGATAAAAAAGAACTGAAGCATATCTATGGCAAACTGGAACAATACATGTGATAACGGCGTCAGATGACTCGTCCTCAGGCTTAGCTGGGAAAGCATAAAATTGGGGTTGTGCCCTACCACCCTGACCTATGTCTTTAGGACGGCCTTTAGCTGGCTGGCCTCCACCTCTAGCTGCCTGGCCCCTGCCTCTAGCTGGCTGAGCGGGCGGTGGAGCAACCGATGTCGGAACCATGGCACGAGAACTCTGCTATGGCATGCCGCCCAAGAATCTCGGACAGAACCTTCTGATGTGACCAGTACTTCTACACTCAAAACACACATCATGCTGTTGTGGCTGTTGAAGCTGAAGCTGACCCGAATAGGCCGGATAACCACGGTGATAGCTCTGAATCGAAGGCGCACTGATAGGAGCTGATGGTGCACTGTATGCTGGCTGCCCAGGATGAGGTACATAAGGACCACGACTCCCTGAAGCACTGTGAGATGCCTGAAGCGCTTACTAAAATGGCCTGGGAGGACAGCCTTACCAAAAGTACCCCTGCCTCCAGGCGAGGAACCACTGAAACCACCGAAATGACAAGGCTTCATATCAGACACCTGCCCTCTCTCCTGACCATGAACCATCTCGATCCATCTAGCAATATATCTATAGCCCTCTAGAAAGTAATATTATCACCAGTCTCCTTGGCCATCTGTAGCATGATAGTGAAAGTGAGCCCATCAATGAATCTCTTCACTCTCTCCCTCTCAGTAGGGAGCAAGATAATGGAATGGCGAGCTAGTTCCACAAATCGAGTCTCGTGCTATGTAACAGTCATACTATCCTGCTGAAGACGCTCAAACTGCCTGCGGTAATCCTCTCTCAGAGTGACATGGATGAACTTCTCTAGAAATAGCTGTGAAAACTTATCCTAGGTAAGTGCAGGCGAACCAGCTGGTCTAGTCAACGTATAATCTCTTCATCATCTCTGGCGGAACTAGTCATCTGAAACACTACAAAATCGACCCCATTGGTCTCAACTATACCCATGTTCTGCAGCACATTATGGCAGCGGTCTAGATAATCCTGTGGGTCCTCAGAAGGTGCACCACTGAAATGTACATGAAAGAGCTTGGTAAAATTATCCAACCTCCCAAACAAAGACTCAGAAGATATAGCGGGCCTATCACCGGCCTGTGCCGCATCAACCGGCTGAACCACCCCAACTGGCAGAGCTGCTGGAGTCAGATACTGGGGAGCTGCCTACTACGGGGTGTGAGTGGCGGGAGTCTGTGCTCCTCCCCCAGCCCGAGAAACAGCTGGTGCCACTGGGAATGTACCGATCTAGGCCACACTCTCCATAAGGCCCACCAACGGACTAGAGCGTCCTGAAGCATTAGAGTGGCTATAAACCCCTCCGAGACCTGAGCTGATCCGACGGGTACAGTCTGAGCTAGAACCTCCTCCTTGTGATCAATCTGAGGCTCCACTGCGGATGCTGCTGCTCGAGCTCTAGGCTGAGTTCTGCCTCTGCCTCTGCCTCTGCCTCTACCTCGGCCTTGGACTCGACCTCTACCCCTGGTAGTAGCTGCCACAAGGAGCTCCGACTCCTATCTGGCTGTAGATGTAGTGCGTATTTTCACTATCTGCTAGAGAACAAGAATAGAGTGGTTTAATTATCAATTATAGAATAAAATCGCACGCTAGAGAAAAGAAGAAGTGAAATTATTTCTGAACTCCATAGCCATTGGAAGATAAGTACATACGTTTCTGTACCGATCCTCCAGACTATACTAAGCTTGCTCATGACTCGTGAGACCTAGGCAACCAAGAGCTCTGATACCAACTTGTCACGACCCGGAATTCCCGCCTTCGGGACCGTGATAATGCCTAACATCTCACTTGTTAGGCAAGCCAACATTAGAATAGTTTTAGCCATTTTTAACAAGTCAAATTAAGTAATAACCAAGAAACTTAATTAACTGAAATAGAGTGAGAAAACCATAATAAAAGCAATGTCTAGATACAATCCCAAGACTGGTGTCACAAGTACACGAGCGACTAGAATGCTATAAATAAAGGTTTGAATGAAAGTAAAATTGTCTCAAATGAAATAAACAACTAGAATAAGGTAGAAGAGGACTTCATGGCTGAGAACGTCAAGTAGTTGTACCTCAAGTCTCCATCAGGCAGTCAATCCCAGCAATCTATCGACTGCCACTAGGACCGATTCCAAAATCTGTACAAGAAGTCCAGAGTGTTGTATGAGTACAACCGACCCCATATACTCTGTAAGTGCCGAGCCTAACCTCGACGGAGTAGTGACGAGGCTAAGGCAGGTCACTTACAATAACCTGTACGCATTATAATAATGATAACAAGAAAGGAACATAGTAAAAGTAAAGCAGTCAACTTATGAAAATAAACTCAATCCTCGAATCAGTAAAGCCAGAACATCAGTCCTCAGAATCTCATATGAAAACACTGAAAGCTAACACAATGCAACAATGAACACAAAACACACAATCCGTTGTGGCTCCCAACCCGATCCCACTGTAAAAATACAATACTCCCTTATTTCACCATATCAATATCAAGAATAACAAGTAAAATCCGTTGAGGCGCGCAACTCGATCCCACCATATAATTAGAATCAATGTCATAATCCTCCCTTATTTCACCATATCAAGATCACATATAAAATCCGTCGCGGCATGCAACCCGGTCCTACCATATCAATATCAATCCTTCCTTATTCCACCTGTTGCGGCGTGCAACCTGATCCATAAACAAAATCAATAAATGTAATCAATTCAACAACTCAATTCACAAAATTTTCTACGACTAAAGAATATGAAAGAAATGCAACAAGGAATCCTGTGCCAAATCAAGGAATGCTACAATTAATACTAAGCAACAAGACAAGCCAAATATATGACAGTTAAAGTGTACAAGTAAGGCAATTAAGGCAAGTAGCAAATAATCTTGAAATTATGCAAGAAATGAAGATTTCAATACGAGAGTAATAAGTGAGAAGTAGCAAGTTAAGGCATAGGACGCAATTAAAGCATGTAACAGTTAAGACATGGAATAAAATAATTAATGAAATACGAGAAAGCATGGAAACAATTATTTTGACGGCGTATATACACTCGTCACATCGCATATACGACACTACACATGTAATTCACATAGCACATAGTCCAAGGGTTCCTAATTCCCTCAAATCAAGGTTAGACCCAATACTTATCTCGCTCTACAAGAAAATCAAAGCTCAACCGGGGCCTTTCCTCTAAAATTCGCCTCCAAACCAATCAAATCTAATCAAAATCGACTTAATATCAACAAACAATGCGAGAAAAATCAATTATAATACATAAAGCTAACATCTTTATACTCTTACCAAAAAGCCAACAAAAGTCAAACCCATGCCTGCTTGCTCAAAATCAAAGATTCGGACCAAAACCCAATTACCCATTCACCCCCGAGCCTGATTATGTGATTTGTTTCGAAATTCGACCTCAATTTTACAAAAATCCTCAATTCTTCCCAAATTTCTAATTTTCTACCATGAAAGATCATAGATTAAGGTTAGAAATATCGGGTGTTGATGGAAATGGAAGAAAACGAGTTAAAGTATTCAAACCTATGAGATGGTGATGAAATTTCTCTTCAAAATCGCCGCTAGGCGCAGCTCTAATGAGAAGATGGTGAAAATGGGTGAAATCCGTGTTTGGAACATTTTAAAGTTTTGGTGTCAGGTTTTCATTGCATTTGTGAGACAAGATCGCAAAGCAGCAGCGGCAAAAGGCCTTCGCGTTTGCGAATTCTTACACCCACCTGCCCTCGCGTTCGCGGTTCTCGTGCCGCGTTCGCGAAGAGTAACGGCTAGTTCCCCCCTTCCAAGCCCATAACCCTATGCGTTCGCGAGAGACTGGTCATGTTTACAAAGGGAAAATCCCCT
Source organism: Nicotiana obtusifolia (assembly GCA_002018475.1). Taxonomy (NCBI): domain Eukaryota; kingdom Viridiplantae; phylum Streptophyta; class Magnoliopsida; order Solanales; family Solanaceae; genus Nicotiana; species Nicotiana obtusifolia. The sequence continues at coordinate 53,724 of MCJB01048778.1, forward strand.
AATGCTCCGCGTTCGCAACCCAGTTATCACGTTTGCGATGAAGAAAACCACTCCAGCCCCAGCTTCCCCTTCGTGATCGTGAGAGTGGCTTCGATCGCGAAGCACAAAGCACCAAGTGACAACAATAGTGAAAAACTAGCAATGGCCTAAGTCAAAAAATCATCCGTAGATTATTCAAAACTCACCCGAGCCCCTCGAGCTCCAAACCAAACATGCACACAAGTGTAATAACATCATACGAACTTGCTCGTACGGTCAAAACGTCCAAATAATACCTAGAACCACGAATCGGACACCAAAACGAATAAAAATTTTAAAGAGACTCAAGAGCTTGAAATTATGTTAAATCAAGTTAGGGACTTTTGAATTCGATTTCGGGCTCACGCCCAAGTCCCAAATTATGATACGGACCCACCGAGACCATCAAAACACCGATCTGAGTCCGTTTACACAAAACATTGACCGTAGTTAACTCAAATGAGTTTTAAGGCAAAATGTCACATTTTCAGCAATTTTTCACATAAAAACTTTCAGGGAAAAGATACGGACTACGCATGCAAACCGAGGAAGGATAAATGGAGCTATTTGAGGTCCCGGAACACAGAAATGAAGACTAACACTGAAAATCCCTTATCGGGTCATGACACCAGGGTTGTGTCAAGGCAGTCTTGAGCTTCTGAAAGCTCAACTCACACTCATCCGATCACCTGAATGGGGCACCCTTCTGGGTCAATCTAGTCAATAAGGATGCGATGGATGAAAACCTCTCCATGAACCGACAATAGTACCTCGCCAAACGCAGAAAGCTCTGAATCTCTATAGCCGAAGTAGGTCTAGGCCAGTTCTAAAGTGCCTCAATCTTCTGAGGATCCAATTTTATGCCCTCGGGCTATATAACATGTCCCAAAAACTTGACTAAGTCTAACCAAAAACTCACACTTTGAAAACATGGCATATAACTGACTATCTTTCAGAGTTTGAAGTACAACTCTAAAATATTGCTCATGCTCCTCTCAACTGCGGGAGTAGATCAAGATATCATCAATAAATACGATCAAAAAAGAATCCAAGTATGGCTTAAATACCCGATTCATCAAGTCCATGAATATTGCTGCGGCATTTGTCAATCTAAATGACATCACTAGGAACTCTTAATGCTCATGCCGAGTCCGAAAAGCTATCTTAGGGACATTCGATGCCCTAATCTTCAACTGATGGTAGCCAGATCTCAAATCAATCTTCGAAAATACTTTGGCACCCTAAAGCTGATCAAATAAGTCATCAATCCTCACAACATATACTTGTTCTTTATAGTGACTATGTTCAACTGCCGATAATCTATACATATCCTCATCGAACCATCCTTCTTCTTTACGAACAACACGGGCGCACACCAAGGCGAGACACTTGGTCTAATGAGGCCTTTATCAAGCAAATCCTGCAACGACTCCTTTACTTCCTTCAACTCAGGTGGCACCATTTGGTATGGTGGAATAGAAATAGGCTGAGTGCTTGGAGACAGGTCAATACAAAAATCAATATCCCTGTCGGGTGGCATCCCTATCATATTTAGGGGAAACACCTCTGAAACTCACGCACAATAGTTACTGAATCCATGGAAGGAACCTCCACACTCGAATCGCGAACATAGGCCAAATATACTAGACACCCGTTCTTGACCTTCTGTCGAGCCTTTATATAAGAAATAACCTTTCTAGTAGAATGGCCAAGAGCCCCCCTCCACTCTAATCGGGCAATCCTGGCATGGCTAAGGTCACTGTCTTGGCATGACAGTCCAATATAGCATGATAAGGTGATAGCCAATCCATACCCCAAATAGCAACGAAGACCATCATATCAAGAAGTAGGAGATCTACACTGGTCTCAAGGCTCCTGATAGAAACCACACACGAGCAATAAACACTATCTATGACAATAAAATCTCCCACAAGTGTGGACACATATAGAGGAGCACTCAAAGAATGACGAGGCACAAGCAGATATGAATCAAAATAGGACGACACATAGGAATAAGTAGAACCCAAATCAAAAAGAGCTGAAGCATCTCTATGGAAAACCGGAACAAAACCCGTGATGACGGTGTCAGATGGCTCTGCCTCAAGTCTAGCTGGGAATGCATAAAAATAGAGCTAGGCCCTACCACTCTGACCTCCTCCCCTCGGGCGACCCCTAGCTGCCTGACTCTAACGATCTGACCCCCGTCTCTAGCTGGCTGTGCGAGCAATGGAGCAACTGGTGCCGGCATGATGGCACGAGAACCCTACTGAGGTCAGCTGCTCGACAATCTAGGGCAATACCTTCTAATGTGACCTATGCCACCACACTCAAAGCACTCCCTCGGTTTCTGAGGCTACAGAAGCTGAGACTGACCCTGACAGCCTGGATGGCCGCTTTAGTAACTCTGAAGCAGTGGTGCATTGATAGGAGCTAAAGGCGCACCGAATGCTAGCTGCTCAGGATGAGAAACATAAGAATCACGGTTGCCTGAAGCATTATGGGCTATCTGAAGAGTTGACTGAATCGTCCTAGGAGGATGGCCTTTACCAAAAGAACCCCTGCCTCTAGATGAGGCACCACTGAAACCACCGAAATAACAGGGCCTTTTCTCAGATGTCGGCCCTCTATCCAGACCACGAGCCATCTCGATCCATCTGGCAATCTCTACGGCCCTTTGGAAAGAAATATCATCCCTCGTTTTCTTGGTCATCTGAAGCCTGATTCCGAAGGTAAGACCATCAATAAACCTCCTAACTCTCTCTCTATCTGTAGGAATCAACATATATGTATGACGTGCCAGGTCCACAAATCTGGTCTCGTACTAGGTGACGGACATGCCACCCTATTAGAGGCGCTCAAACTGCCTACAGTACTCCTCCCTCAGAGTGAAAAGAATAAAATTCTCCTGAATCGACTGGTCTGCTTTGCTCAAAATTTTGCCACAACCTCTTGGCAGATTCGGTCATCTAGAACACTGCAAAGTTGACCACATTGGTCTCAACAATACCCATGTTGCACAATACCTCATGGCAATGATCCAAGTAATCCTATGGATCCTTGGAGGGTGCATTGCTATAATGAACAGGAAAGAGCTTGGTGAACTTGTCCAAACTAATCAATCCCACAGAAGACACCATGGGCCTCTCCCCGGGCTGTGTAGAAACAACAAGCTGAACTACTCAAAATGTTGGAACTGTCGGAGTCTGATATAGGGGAGTTATCTACTTCGTGGGTGTGAGTAGCGGGAGTCTATGCCCCTCACCCAGCCTGGGAGATGGCTGGTGCCACTGGAAATGCGCCAGTATGGGCTACACTCTTCATAAGGCCCACCAAGCGGACTAAAGCATCGTGAAGCACTGGAGTGGCTATGAATCCCTCTGGGACCTGAGCTGGTCCAACGGGTGCGGCCTGAGCTAGGACTTCCTCCCCATGATCAATTTGAGTCTCCACTGCGGGTGCTACTGCTCGAGCTCTAGGCTGAGCTCTACCTCTGCCTCAGCCTCTAGCTCGACCTCGACGTCGGCCTGTGGTAGTAGTTGCCACAGGGGGCTCCGCCTGCAGATGTTGTGCGTGTTCGCGCCATCTACGAGAGAACAAGAATAAAATGGTTCAATCATCAATGATAGAATGAAATTGCACGATAGAGAAAGAAAGAAGTGACATTTTCCCTAAACTCCATAGCCTCTAGAAGATGAGTATAGACATCTCTACACCAATCCTCCAAACTCTACTAAGCTTGCTCATGACTCGTGATACCTAGGTAACCTAGGCTCTGATACCATCTTGTCACGACCCGAAATTCCCACCCTCGGGACCGTGATGACGCCTAACATTTCACTTGCTAGGCAAGCCAATGTTAGCTATATCTATTAACCACTTTTGAAAATTTCCCAATTAAATGAAAATAATAAAACTGAAAAGTCTGAAATAAGGTAGTAAACTAATAAGTGACGAAATCCAAAAATAAATCCCGAAAATGGTGTCATGAATACATGAGCGTCTAGAGTACTACAGATAATGGTCTAAAATAAATATAACTATCTAAATCAAAAGAAACAGCTAAATTGAAGTAAAGGGGACTTCAGGGCTGCGGCGCCGTGCAACTATACCTCAAGTCTCCCGTGATAGCTAGATCCAAGCCAACCTCACTCAGCACAGCTGGGACCAACTCTGGTATCTGCACAAGAAGTGCAGAATGTAGTATGAGTACAACCGATGCCATGTACTCTGTACATGCCGAGCCTAACCTCGACCAAGTACTGACGAGGCTAAGGCGGGTCAATTACAATAACTTGTACGCAATAATAATAATAATGATAAAAGGAAAGACATGAATGGAAATAAAGCAGTTAATTCATAATAACGACCTCAAAATCAAACTATCAAAGAGACCAGAGTAACAAGTCATATAAAATCATCTCAAATACCGAGGAAAATCCAATAGTCACAAACAAATATAACTTTATACAATTCGTTGCGGCGTGCAACCCGATCTCACCATATCATCATCTGCCAATATCATAATCTATCCTTATTCTGCCATTTTAATTCATTACCTTACAATTTTCTTTGTGGCGTGCAACCCGCTCTCCAAACAATTTCAGTCAACAATAGCAACTCAACAACCAGAATTTACATAAAGTTCTACTTCAAGAGAAGTAAATGTATGAAGCAATGGAGAATAATATGATAAGCAAAGAATTTCGAACGACTCGGATGTCTCAACTTTACAAACTCCACGATATCTATCCATTTAACAACACATACAAATGAGACTACATAATTGAAGGCAACAAATGTTACAAAACTATAAGACAATCAACTCCGGTATCTGCACAAGAAGTGTAGAGTGTAACAATTGATCCCATATACTCTGTAAGTGCTGAGCATAACCTCGACAAAGTAGTGACGAGGCTACGGCGGGTCACTTACAATAACATGTATGCAATAATAATTATAATAATAACAGGAAAGACTGGAATGGAAATAAGCAGTTAATTCATACAAACGAACTCAAAATCAAACTACCAGAGAGCCCATAATAACAAGTCATATAAACTCATCTCAAATACCGAGGCAAATCCAATAGTCACATACAAATATAACTTTACACAATCAGCTGGGGCGCACAACCCGATCCCACCATATCATAATCCGTCCTTATTCTGCCATTTTAATTCATTACCTTTCAATTTTTGTTGCGGCTGCAACCCGCTCCCAAAACAATTTCAATCAACAATAGGAATTCAACAACAAAAATTTACAAGAAGTTCTACGTCAAGAGAATAAATGTATGAAGAAATTGAGAATAACATGGTAATCAAAGAATTTTGAACGACTTGGATGTCTCAACTTTACCAACTCCACGATATCTATCCATTTAATAACTCATACAAATGAGACTATATAACTGAAGGCAACTAATGTTACAAAACTATAAGACAAGCAAGACATAGGAAAATTTAGATATGCAAGAAAGGCAATTAGAGACAAGTAGCAAATAAACATGGAATTGTGGAAGGGACAGATAATTTAATACAATGAAGCTAAATCAAAAGTAACAATTATGGCATGGAAGTCAAATAAGCATGTAGCAATTAAGGCATATAACAAGATATAAAATGTGAATTCTTGAGTATTGATACTTGATTCTTGATTGTAGACATTATTTTGATATTTTGAGCTTACAAGCGAGTTCGTATGAGGTTATTATACTTGTTTGGATGTTTGGAGTGGGGCCCGAGGGGCTCGGGTAAGTTTGGAATTGTTCTGAGCTGTTTTGACTGACTTGACATTACTAGTATTGTAGTCATCGCAATTGCGATGAGCTGCTCGAAGATGCTAAGCTGGCAATTGCAAAGAAGATCTCGTTGCGAAGTGTGAGAGGGGCAGGTCATCTTCGCAATTGCGAAGCTGGAGTCGCATTTGCCACCTTTGCAATTCTGAACTAGGTGCCGTATTTGCGACATCTGAGCTTAGGGGAATAATCACATTTGTGAGCACTAGTTCGCATTCGCGAGCTGAGGGTTCGCAATTGTGATATTTGCATCTCGGTAAAAATAGGGAATTTAGGGGTTAGCTTATTTTATTTCAGTTTTGAGACATAGACTTTGTGGGAGGCAATTTTTTAACAGAATTTTCTTCCCATCCTCAAGAGTTAGTAAATTTAACTTGCTTTTTGATCAATTTCCATTACTTTCTATAGATTTTCATCCGTAGATCTAAGATCCCATAGAGTAGAAATAGTGTTTTTGGGTATAAACTTAGGATTTTGTATTTAAAATATTTAGACATTGATGTGAGATCGAATCTTGAAAGGAATTACATATTTAGACTCAGGGGTTAATGAGTAATCTAGATCTAGTCGTGATTTTGATTTGACCAAGTAGGCCCGGGTTGACTTCTTGTTGACTTGTCACCACCCAGAATTCTCACCCTCGGGACCGTGATGGCGCCTAACATTTCATTTGCTAAGCAAGCCAACATTAGCTATATGTATTAACTATTTTTAACAATTTTCAAATTAAATGACAATGATAAAACTGAATAGTCTGAAATAAGGTAATAAACTAATAAGTGACGAATCCAAACACAAATTCCGAAATTGGTGTCATGAATACATGAGCGTCTAAAGTACAACAGATAATGGTCTGAAATAAACATAACTGTCTGAATCAAAATAAATAGCTAAAATGAAGTAGAAGGGGACTTCAGAGCTGCAAAATCATGCAACTGTACCTCAAGTCTCCACTAATAGCTAGATCCCAGCCAACCTCACTCGTTGGGACCAACTCTGGTACCTGCACAAGAAGTGCCGAGTGTAACAACTGATCCCATGTACTCTGTAAGTGCCGAGCATAACCTCGAGGAAGTAGTGACGAGGCTACGGCTATGGTAACTTACAATAACATGTATGCAATAATAATAATAATAATAATAATAATAATAATAATAATAATAATAATAATAATAATAATAATAATAATAATAATAATAATAATAATAGGAAAGAAAGGAATGGAAATAAAGCAGTTAATTCATATTAATGAACTCAAAATCAAGCTACTAGAGAGCCCATAATAACAAGTCTTATAAACTCATTTCAAATACCAAGGCAATTCCAACATTCACATACAAATATAACTTTATACAATCTGTTGCGATGCGCAACCCGATCCCACCATATCATCATCTGCCAATGTCATAATCCATCCTTATTCCGCCATTTCAATTCATTACCTTTCAATTTCCGTGCAACATGCAACCCGCTCCTAAAACAGTTTCAATCAACAACAACAATTCAACAACCAAAATTTACAAGAAGTTCTACATCAGGAGAGTAAATGTACGAAGCAATGGAGAATAACATGATAATCAAAGAATTTCAAACTACTCGGATGTCTTAACTTTACCAACTCCACGATATCTATCTATTTAACAACTCATACAAATGAGAGTACATAATTGAAGGCAAAAAATGTTACAAAACAAGACAAGCAAGACATAAGACAATTTAGATATGCAAGAAAGGCAATTAGAGACAAGTAGCAAATAAGCATGGAAGTATAGAAGGGACGGACAATTTAATACAATGATAGCTAAATGACAAGTAATAATTATGGCATGGAAGTCAAATAAGCATGTAGCAGTTAAGGCATATAACAAGATGTACAATGAAGTACGAAAGCATGGAAGCAAGTAACACCACGGCGCATATACACTCGTCACCTCACATTCACGTCGTTTCACACGTAATTCACATAACATAAAGTTTAAGGGTCCCTAATTCCCTGAAATCAAGGTTAGACCCAACACTTACCTCGCTCCGCAACTCTAGCAATCAATCAATCACAGCCTTGCCTTTTGAACAAGCCTCAAAACCAACCAAATCTAGCAAATTATTGACCAAATGATTCAAAATAAGCTTTAGAAACTACCCACAAATAAAAGAGGTTCAATTTAGATCATTTTTGAAGAAGACAACAAAAGCCAACCTCGGGCTCGCTTAGCCAAAATCGAGATGCAGACCAAAACCCGATTACCCATTCACCCCCGAGCAGAGTTATGTGGTTTGTTTCTAAATCTGACCTCAATTAGAGGTCTAAATCTCAATTTTATTAAAATTCTTAATTCTACCCAAATCCCTAATTTCTACCATGAAAATCCTAAATTTGATGTTGAAATTTCATGAAATGTAATAGGTAATTGAAATAAATGGATTAAAGTCACTTACTAATGAATTTAGGAAAAAAAGTCTCTTGGAAAATCTCCTCTAGGGTGTTGAGGATTGAGAGATTGTGAGAAATGAGCTAAGTCCATTTTTTCTCCTCTTTTACCCAGCGGCGAATGTTGAAATTACGATATCTTATTCGCAATTGCGAACACCACAAATGCGAGACAATGGTCGCAAATGCTAACCCTATCACAAAAGAGCAAAAGCCTCAAATGCGACATTTAGGTCGCAAATGCAAACCCAGAACCATCGCAAATGCGACCAAGAACTTCGAAAAAGCGAAGTAGTACACTAGTGTTAAGTGATCGCAATTGCGACCACTTCCTTCACAAATGTGAAGGTCCACAGTTCGCAAAAGCGAACAAATTCTCGCAAATGCGAGTATCGCCCATCCCAGCCCATGCTCGCAAATGTGAATCATTTATTCGCAAAAATGAGGCTCGCAATTGCGAGCCAGAAATTGTGAGATCTACAACAGTGCACCAGAATTGGTATTGCACCAGCAGACTTTTCATAAGCAAAACTCATCTGAAAAACGTCCGAAACTTACCCGAGCCCCTTGGGCTCCAAACCAAATATGCACACAAGTGTAATAACTTAATACGAACTTGCTCACACAATCAAATCATCAAAATAACATCTAATTGTACCAATCAATCCTCAAAACGAATGAATTTTCAAAGTGAAATTCAAAAACACTAGAATCATGTTTCAGCGTTCGAATCATATCAAATCAATTTTGAATAGAACCAAATTTTGTAGACATGTTTCAAATAGCAATACGGAACTATTCTAAGTTTTAACATCAAAATCCGAACTCGTTAGCTAAGAAGTCAACTTACGGTCAAACTTAGTAATTTTCAACTTTCAAAAATACTAGTTTTCGGCAAATGAGTCAAAACAAGTTACGGACATTCAAATTATATTTTGGGCATATGCCCATGAACCCACCGGGATCATTGAAATACCGATCTGGCTCCGTTTACACAAAAAGTTTACCGTAGTCAACTCAACCCATTTTTAAGGCAAAAATTCACATTTATTTTTTTTAATTTTTCACATAAACACTTTCCGGAATGAGAGACAGACTGCTCACACAGATCGAAAAATACTAAGCCGAGCTAGCCGAGGTCTCGGAATATGGAAATAGAGGCTAAATTTCAAAATGAACTATCGGGTTATCACATGACTTTTCTAAATATATTAAACATCAAACCTTTTTTATGCTAGGGTAGTTTATAAAGCTTTTTTCTTTACTTATTTCAGTATTAATTGTCTAGATACGTGTGGTTTGGAAGCTTGTGCTAAAGGGAAAGCGATATTGGAAGATTGAATTGTTCTAGAAAGAGGAAATGTCTTGGTTAAACTTGATTTGAGGGAATTAGGATGTATTTGAGTCTGATTGCTATGTGTTATATGTGTTGGGGTGGTGTATTTGCAAGGTGATAAGTGTATATGCATTGGCTATGAGATAAGCATACGGGTAGAACTAGCCTTATTATGTCATGTTGTTTTATGTATTATGCTCTAAATAGATTGTGAAGTTCTTTGATGTTATTCTTGTTGATAGCTATGTTGAGTATATTGAGATATTGGGCGTTGAAATTCTTGAAATGTTGGTTTGGCTATTGGTACGAAAGTGATGGTTATCTCTCTTGTGGTGTGTTTTATTTAATCACTCTTGTTGATGATGTTATTGCTTCTTAACTCGTTTGGTAGTGTTCTATGTATTCTTGGTGAGAATGAGTGATATGCACGACGGGTTTTTTCATGCTGTGAGGTTGAGAGATATTACCTGATGGATGCTTCCGTGCTGAGAGGTTGAGAGATATTGCATGACGGATGCTTCCATACTGTGAGGTTGAGAGATATTACACTAAAGGTGTTTTCGTGCTTGTGAAAAAAAAGTGAATAAGCACGATAGGTGTTTCTATACTATTTGATATGTTACCTTTTGCTCCTTATTTTTTTACTGTGCAGATTAAGGACTTGGATATGTCGTTTCATGATTGTCTTGTCATTCTCCCGGGCATGGGTTGTTGTGAAAGATGGTCGTTATTCCCCCTAGTTATTTCCTTCACTATTTCTCATTCTTCTTCTACTTATTATCTTACCTGCTATTTCACTTTTCAACTTACTCATATTTTTCTCTTACTGTCATACTTGATACTTCGTTTATTATCTATCTCACTTATAATCATACTTGTTTTATCTCTTGTTATTTCCCTAGCTATTTAATTTCAATGATTTGTATAGTAGGTGTTTTGTCTTAGCCTTATCACTACTTTGTAGGAGTTAGACTTGACACTTACGGAGTATATTGGGTCACTTGTACTCATATTGCATTTCTAAACTCCTTATGTAGATTTTGGCATTGGTTAGTAGTACTTAGAGGACGGACTAGCTGGTGATTGAGGAGACTCGAGGTAGTGCTGAACTTTCGTATTTTGGTTTTGGTCTGTTTATATATATTTCAGAGTTTTACCTCCATTATTATGATATCATATTGCTTTATGCTTAGTTCTATTTCGTCATTTTCGTTAAATATTGGCTTGCCTAGCAAGCGGTATTAGGTGTTTCTCCAAAACGCACATGCAAGTATACGTGGTCGACATGTAATAAAGTGATGAGTAGAGTACCGTTCCCACGAGGACTTGTGATTAACTATCAATTAAATTAAACTCAACAATTAATCTATTCAACCGATTCCTAAGGTGTGATTATCAAATTAAAGCTAATCTAGAGTATTAAACTAATAGTTTAAAGAAAACAATTCCGCAAGCTTAGTACGAATTCAATGAGAGACAATACTCTAGAGCTAAGGGTTAGCTAACAATCTTATTGAGTCTTCCACTTAAATTGTCTAATTAATTTATCTGGTATATTGATTAAGTAGGTTAATATTACTCGTGGCATTTTCCCGAAGTACTACTTTCCTATTCATGCTAATTTAACGCCTATATTCCTATGAAATTAGAATTAACAGGAACGCATTAATAATTCCTATATAATAACCAAAAAAGGTGATTAGGTATATCTCTATCCTAACCACGAATCCATTCTCCGATGTCCAGGTTCAAGATCTTGCTCTACTCAATCCTATATGCACTCTAGAATTTCCTCTCCCGAGTTCAATCCTAGATTCGTAGATAGTATTTAATTGGTGATCAAGCAACCAAATAAATAAGCGCAAGATTGAATAAATAAACCAATACGATAAAATAATAAGAACAATTCAAGTTTCAAACTACAACATTCATGTAGCACTCACAACTCTAGAATTAATAAACTTTGAGAATAAAGAAAGAGAACAGAAGAAAAACTAGTTGGAAGCCTCCTTCAAGCGTGGTTTGCGTTCTCGTATGTAAATTCTCTTTCAAAGTGTGTTTGATCCCCTCCAAATTAGCTTTATAAGGTTTTTTATACGAGTTGAAACCATGTAAAACCGAAATAACTTTGTCCCGGATGAAATAAAAAAAATCTCACAACACAAGGTCCATACCAGCGCCTCGCGGCTGGGTTGGCGGTGGAACCAGTGAGTTTTTCTCGTTTTTCTACTTAAAAGCTGCTCCCATTATTTTTCTCCTTGGTGCGTTAGAAGCCTTAAGTCCAAGGTAATCTTCATCTATCTCTCTTTAATATTTTTCCATAACTGTATGGCCTTAATCATTACGTAATAATGATCCCAATCATTAGTGCCCACCAATCCTTACATTTGAAGAGATTCCAACGAGTAAACTGAAATAAGCTTTTTCAATGCTCCTATAAATATTTATCCTCTAATTTTCTATGACACAACATTCGTTTACTCCAACACTACTAGAAATCAGCTCAAAAGCGATTAAAAAAGCAATTAAATTTGGTCTCTTTTTGTCCAAAAGCGACCGAAAAGGCCTGGTCACAATTCAGGTGGTCACAATACAATTGCGACCAAAGTTGGTCGCTAATTTGCGACCAACTTTGGTCTCAACCTCAAAAGGACCAAACATTCCGGAAAAACATATAGAGACCAACTTTGGTTGCAAATTTGCGACCAACGTTGGTCTCTATATGTTTTTCCTAATTAATATAATCTGTAAAATTACGACCAACGTTGGTCGCAAAATAAATTTTTTTTTTTACTTTTAATTGAGCAACCAAGGTTGGTCGCAAAATTGAAGAACAGAAAAATTTAATTTACAAGTTGCGACCAACGTTGGTCGCTACTTTATTAATATTTTTTTTTTATTTTCATTGAGCGACCAAGGTTGGTTGCTATACTCCCAGATTTTAAAAATCTGGGTAATATAGCGACCAACCATGGTCGCTATTGTTAAAATTAATTTATTTTTTTTCAAAATAAGCGACCAACGTTGGTCGCTCTACCTGAAGAGTGTTAAAATCTGGGCAGTTTTGCGACCAACAAAGGTCACAAATGTCCAATTTATTTTTTTTTCAGTGAAAAGCGACCAACTTGAGACCAACGTTGGTCACTTTTCTGAGTTCATTTTTTGCAGAAATCGCCTGTTTTGGCAGCTACACCACCTGCCAACTTACCAAAATCCTAAACAGGCATTTTATGCCATAAACAACAACAACAACGACAACAACAATAATAATAAACAACAACAACAAGGACAACAACAACAACAGCATAAACAACAAAACAACGACAATAACAACAATAATAAACAACAACAACAACAACATTAAACAACAACAACAACAATATTAAAATTAACAAATTATAAAGTTCAACAAAACTTATACATTAAGCTTACCAAATTAAGTTAAATGTTATTACAATTCAACGTTTATTAATGTCTACATCATTAGTGTCATCGTCCGATGAAGTGTCATCACCAAGATGGTATGGATAATGGTGTTGTTGTGTAGGACCGGAGGGATGTGGATAATGGTGTTGTTGTGTAGGATCAGAGGGATGATAACGGGGAGGACGGGAGGAAGTAGCACCGGGAGGGCGAGCCTCTGGCGATGACTCACGAGACCGGAGAATCGGAAAAGCGCCAGAAGCCAAGAGAGATTTGAGCTGCTCTTGTATGGCAATATACTGAGCATCTCTAACCTTCTCTCTTTCCTTGGAGGCTTCTAGCTTGGCTGTGAGCAGGCTGCTGTCCATAGTCTTTCGGCATCCTCGTCCGATGGTTGGATTGGGTCGCCCGATGAAGATGGTGGCTGGCTGCGTATGAATTCTTCAACCTCAACTGTGAAGCGACTCTATAACAAAAATTACATTGAATTAGTATTTCAAAAGTTATATAAAAGTAAAAAAAAAAATTTATTTTGCG
>MCJB01048779.1:6401-29336 GCA_002018475.1 Nicotiana obtusifolia
CCCCACAATAATATATTTTATATTATATTTATATTATTTTTCTACTCAAATAATATTTTTTTATTAATTTTTCGTGTAATATTAAGAAATACCCAATTATTAAACAACAGCTAAGAAATTATTTAAGAATATAAATTTGTGAGAAAGAGAAAAAAAATAAAAGGTAAGAGTCAATACCACTAATGATTCTATAGACATAAAGATCTAAAAGTAAAATGTCATATCAATCTTTAACTCTTTGAAAATAAAATTTATGGTGGATAAACTATAACTAAAATTAAATATTAAAAATAAGAGATGAACTAAAATCAAGATTTGAATCAACATAGAATAAATGGTTTTTATGTTAAAATTAAATAATTAAATTTTTTATTAATTATTTAGCAAGAGAATCCAACTCAATTATTTTTTAAATTCAATATGAGTAAAATTCTTATTCAAGTTCAAAAGAAAAAATCTTAGGGTGCATAAATTTACTCCATAAAAAGAGAGTTAGAACACAAAGTAAAAAGATTAATATATTATTAAGAATCAAAATGCTATACAAGTGACTGAGGAAGCACAAGCAAAGCTAAATCCTAAATAAGAACAAGCTTTCAAGACTATATTATAAAGAGTCAACTCTGCTATATCGAGATTATTCTTTGTAGATGCCTCTGGCGAAATCAAAATAATATTTCTATGTCACGCATTTGTCACGATCCAAAATTTCACCACAGGCGTCGTGATGACGCTTAGTCTCTAAGACTAGTTAAGCCGATTATAGTAACAGTTCAAGCCATTTTGTTTGAAACATATATAATTTAATACAAATGTCGAAACTAACAGCGGAAATATTCAAATAACCTCCCAAGACTGATAATACTGAGTCATGAACTCTTACTGAATATATGAAATTATCTTGAGGGTCAAATATATAATATTGTGCGAATAAAAAATTAACAGTACAATAAAATGGAAAGACTCCAAGGGACTGCGACGACCAAACAGCTCTACCTTGAATCTTTGCGATCACAGTCTAACTCTGTCCGAATCTGATATCTCCAATACTTAGCTCTGCACAAAAATGTGCAGAAGTGTAGTATGAGTACACCACGGTCGGTACCCAGTAAGTATCAAGACTAACCTCGGTGGAGTAGTGACGAGGTACAATGAGACACTCACTAGTCAAATAACCAGTGCAATATAGCATACAAAAATAATTAAAAACAAATAGCAGTGATGGCACAATAATCAACTTGTGACATAAACAACAAGGCAACAGTAACACCGTAAATATTGCTCAAATGAATAATAAACACGGATACATCCAATTAATCAAGTCCTTCAAAATATACATCTTTTATCTATAATTTTTTCAAATAAAAATCTTTAGAATGTAATCCGTACAATTAAATATATCCCAAATATACTTCCTTCAAATAAATATCGTACAAATATAATTCTTTCAAATAAATATCTTTCGAATATAATTCTTTCAAATAATTATGTTTCGAATATAATTCTTTCAAATAATTATGTTTCGAATATAATGCTTTCAAATAAATACCTTTTGAATATAATTCTTTCAAGTAAAAGTCACCATGTGACATCTCATTTAACTTTCCTGGTGTGAGAATATATTCAACATAACACATTGAATGGCGCGGTAATACCTTCGTGTACTTGTCTCATTCTCACTCGATATATACGTAGATCAAATAAATTGGCACGACAACACCCTTCATGGATTTATCTCTTTCTCACTGCGCATACATATAGCAGTAACAACTAAGTGAAAGAAATGTCAATAACAATAAAAGAAATAAATTGGGAGGCACACAGGAAGCAGAACAACTACAAGTCACATAGAAAACATAGGTGCACAATAACATCTCAAGATGAAGGCATGAATGTATACACAATGAAAAGATATCACAAATAAATGTATGTCTCTTGTCCTCGCTTGCACGGAAACACCCTTCATGCCATGAACATATGATAATATAAAAATAATGGCATGGCATCACCCTTCGTGCTTTTACTCTCATCCTCACAAGATAATGTAAATGAAATGGCACGGCAATATCCTTCGTGCATATTAAGAATAGCACAGCATCACCCTTCGTGCTTTATACCTTTCCTCACATGATAATATAATTGAAATGGCACGGCATCACCTTTCATGCTTTACTCTCTCAAATGGCAGGCATCACCCTTCGTATGTTGCACTCTCCCTCACATGATAATATAATTGAAATGGCACGGCATCACCCTTCGTGCTTTTCGCTCTTCCTTGCCAAGCACACACACATATATATATCATTAACAAGAAAGGTAGGAAGTATAAATAACATCAAGAAAGGTGTTTAAACGACAACAAAATACAACAATTCATATCACAATTTGCCCACTGACCACAACCAAATTCGAAAGATGTAGCAAAATCAATAAATTTCTCAACATATAGCCCAAGGCTCCACATAACGTATATAAAATCTCAAAACAACAACAAAGATGGAAAAGTAACTCAGCAGAGGACAACGCCTTCTTTAATCCAGTTTTTAATAAATATAAATTAATGCCTCATTTTAAACTTACTTCATAATTATTTGCAGATAAGCATTCCAAAATAAATTTGATTCCGAGAAAAATATCAAATCAACAAACACACAAAATTCACATAAAAGTCCAAGTGACAATAACACCAATTATCATATAAAATACAAATTCGACAAACGAGGAATGAGGCATGACAATTCAAGGGTTTAATAAGTTCCAAGAATTTTCCAATTTAATAAATAAGGGCGTCTACGAATTTTAACAGATATAATCTGCACATATAAACCAAGTATGTACTCGTGACCTCGCGTATATGATTTCCAATTACACGATTTCCATAAGACTCAATGCCCAAGGGGTAATTTTTCCCACTCAAGGCTAGGCAAGATACTTACCTTTTTGAAGTTAGATCGATATTCTAAAATAGCTTTCTTGCGTGAAATGACCTCCAGACGGCTCAAATCTAGCCAAATAAATTATATAACTTCATTAAAATTCATCGGAAATAATTTCGGATAATAAAACGTCGACTAAAAAATTCACATTAAAAATTCAACCAAAAGTCAACGCGGGGCCCGCCTCTCGGAACCCGACAGAATCTTCACGAAATTCGAATACCCATTCCAATACGAGTTCAACCATACCAATTTTATCATATTCCAATAACGAATCGACCTCCAAATCCTCAATTTAAAGTCTATAAAATTTCTATCATTTTTCAACCTAAAATACTAATTTAATGATAAAAACAACATTAGATTCAGGTAATTTAACCAAAATTTAGTTAAGAACTCTTTTCCCGATGTTTCCCATGAAAATCTTCCGAAACTCGCTTCAAAAATCGCTTCAATCCGAGCTCCATAGCTTCAAATATGTTAAAACGGCCGAAACCTCGAAATATAGCTTCTGTCCTGGAATTTACTCTTCACGATCACGAAAAATGCTTCACGATCGCGAAGCACAAAATTTTCCAGCTCAAAATTTGCACTTTGCGATTGCGGAAAACCAATCGCGATCACGAAGCACAAACTCCCCAACTCTTCTACATAACCTCTAGTATAATGGTCATAACGTTTTGTACAAAGCTCCAAATGAGAAATGGTTTGACTTTTTGAAAACTAGATATCAAGGGCTACAACTTTCATGTTTTTATCATCTCCCTATTCCTTATAGATTTCGAGATATAAGTTTTCAAAGTCAGCCCTGTGCAGCAGCAATTTCTTCTTTGCGATTTCCAAACTCTTCCCAGACAGCCTGTAGTGTATCCACCATAACATCTTGTACACAACTCCAAATTTCAATCGGTTTGAATTTATGAAAACTAGATACAAAAGTTTACAACTTTTATTTTTAGATCATCTCCAAATTCCTTATAGATTGCAAGATATAAACTTTCAAAGTCGAGTCAGTGCAGCAGAATTTTTCCTCTACGCGATCGCAGAAAGGCTCCGCGATCGCGATTCACAGTTTCCAAACAGCAAAATTGCACTTCGCGATCGCGACCATTTGTCCGCGATCGCGATGCATACCTCTATGGCCAAAAACCAGCAACTAAAAATAACCAAGATATGGCCCAAAATCAACCTGAAACTCACCCGAGCCCCTCGGGAGCCCGTCCGAACGTACCAACAAGTCCCAAAACATATTACGGACCTACTCGAGGCATCAAATCACATATAACAACATCGAAACGACGAATCGCACCTCAATTCAAACTTAATGAAAATAAAAGATTTTAACTTCTACAATCGATGCCGAAACCTATCAAATCAAGTCCAATTGACCTCAAATTTTGCACACAAGTCATAAATGACATAACAGATCTATTCAAATTTTCAGAATCGGTTCCGACCCCGATATCAAAAAGTCAACTCCCCCGTCAAACTTCCAAACCTTTAATATCTTATTTTCACCATTTCAAGCCAAATTCAACTACGGACTTCAAAAAAATACCCAGACACACTCCTCAGTTCGAAATTACCATACGAACCTATTGGGATCATCAAAATTTCATTCCGTAGTCGTTTGCTCAAAAGTCAAACTCCGGTGAACTCTTTTTGTTTAAGCTTCAAAAATAAGAATTTTTCTTTCAATTTAATCCCGAATCATCTGAAAATCAAACTCGACCACACACGCAAGTCATGATACACATCACAAAGCTACTCGTGACCTTAAGTCGCTGAACGAGACGTCAATTCTTAAAACGACAAGTGGGGTCGTTACAGCATTACTTGCAAATATCATATCAAGAGGCATGACACTGTTAGCAATAATAGCAAGTGGTGTATCAACAACGATTTTATTGTGACACCCACCCACTTTAGATTTGATATACCTCTTCAAACAATTTAAATAACCATCACATATATATCAAAGCAGAGCAATGGTGCTGAATTTATAAGCAAAGCAAAATTGATAATATAGGATGAAACACTTATGGCTAAGTGTCAGACGGAGTTCTAAAGATATACTGGATATTAATAAACCGTTTGGTGAAAAATTAATGGTTTGGCAGGTAGTTTATGTACAAGTACTACAAGTACTTCCAAAATCGACAAAAACAGAGACTGTAAAAGCTAGCTTGCCAAGTTATACTTCTGGCCTCAAATGAAAAAGATTTAACTGACAAAAAGTGTTCTTTAAGATACCATCACATTAAATACTTTTAAACTATAATACATAATTATCTAACTAACATGACAAAATTGATCATTTGTGTAAGTTTTGATGATGTCCTTTTATTTTAAGTTCATGCATTATGCTAATGTAATAATAATTTTTGGAATTTAGATGATCGTTGTATTATTATACATAAAATTTCTCTTATTAATTAAATTTTATTGTTCCTACATATAAATAAATATTTAAATCATGTGCCATTATTAATATGTAATGCACGTTCGTAATACTAATATTATATAAAAGCATGAACATAATATTGATTGACAAAAATATCCAAACATATTGAATGCTAGAATTCACAAGAAAAAGGATATAATTGGAATTAACAAGCGTTAGATACTTCTGGTAGGATACGGTCAACGAAGAGTTGCGTCATCACTTCAAAATGATTATTCTCTTTAGTTTGGAAAATTTTAGGTGAAAACACTTAAGTTTTCTTCTCGCAATTGACAACTAGCGTATTTTCCTAATATAAATATCCTAAGTTTCTTAAAAAGGATCGTAGCTCCACCTTTTCTTAAGTTTATTATAGCTAATAAATTAGTTTTACTATATTAATTATTTCATATATAGTTTTAAACAATTAGTAATTTTAGATTTTACCTTTTGAAGAAGAAACTAAGGAGAGTAAAATCAAAATTCTCTATGTAAATTAATGTCATATTGCCTTCTTTTTTTATATTCATATTCTTATAATGTTGTTTACCCTAAAAAATGGATAACAATTAAATTTATTTGTGGTTTTAAGGACACATGGATTAATTCAGTAAAAATGGTAAATATTGCTAGATTGAAAAGATAAAGATGTAACAAACTGCCAAACCACTCGAAAGCAAGGGGAAGGGGATGATTCTGGACTCGACGGCAGCCTAAATGAGATATTTGTCCTCAATCCCAGATTTATAGTAATGGAACACTGATCAACAAGTGTAAGAACTTTGAATAACAGAAAAATAATAGTATATTGTCTTGTTATGCGTGTTACAATCTGTACAATGAACAATCAGACCCCTCCTCTTTTTGCCGGTACGTGCCGAGATCTACGCCGTGGTACCTGGCCGGTCACAGATATCATGGTTCTCTGTTAATCGTGTTCGATTGCGCATTAATGTTCTCTGAAGTCTTTAGGGATTTGGACCGATCCCGGGGTCATGGCCCTGATATTCCCGAAGGCGGGCGTCGTGACCCCGGACGCTGTCTCGATGAGACCCTTGCCTCGTTTCCGGCTCCTTATCATCATGCCTCTTGCTTGATTTACCTTATTGGAAACCGGAGCGTCCGGTAGGCTCGGTTTCATCCGTATACAGATAGTCCCCTCGTTTTTCAGAAAGTAAGTTTTACGGAAATGACGAGGAACGCCACGAGTTCTTCGATCCCTTCTTCAACACGACGTGACACAAACGTGTGACAGCCATCGCCAAGTCATTCCTGGATGCGAAACGGCTCAAAGCCTCTATAAATACTCCTTCCTTCGTTCATTTTTCACTTTTGACCAAGCTTCTACCTAGGATCCTTCAAGATATTACTGCATTCCTTCATTTTTCAACATTCTTACCTTCATTCTTCAAATTGCAATCTTTCTTTTACCCTTCACTTAAGCCATTGTGCTTGATTTTCTCAGCAGGTTTTACTCTTTATCTCCTCATCTTCCTTCACACTTTAAAACCTTTTAGCCAGATGAAAATGGTGAAGACTTCCAAAATCGTTCCCTAGAAAGGTGCCTCTTCGTCTCACAGCCGACCATTGAGGTCGAGGAGACTGCCCCTGATGTGGTCGTCCTCGAGAGGTCTGCTCCGGGCGCGGCCGCTGATGATCCCACGGTCGAACCCCCCTTGTAAATGCTCGTCCTCGGGGGGTGTTCTGTTTATGACGAATTAAGGTCGAAAAGCCCTCTTCGGTTTAAGGTCGTTGCGAGGCAGTATTACAGTACATCTGCTCTATTACTCAGGCTGTTCTTTTATGGTTCGAAAGGACTGCGGCTGGACGGATAAGGACGTTGTGATTCCCAGGCCTGACGACGACATTAATGCCCATGTTGAGGGATATCTGAGTATTTACGCTTATCCCGTTACATTGAGCCTGGAGGACCCCATCATCTTGGACTTCTATAGGAGGTATGAAGTATGCCTCGGCCAGATCCACCCATCGCTATGGAGGATCGTGATTCTCCTCTAATTCTTTGTGAACAAAATCGACTCTTGCACGTTCAGCATCGATCATCTACTCCGCTTGTATAGTCCCTGAATCTTCGAGGGGACTGATAAAGCTTGTACGCCGGGCCAGTAAAGCCCTATTTTAAAATATCGACGAGGAACGGGACCGGGGCTGGCACCCTTTTAAATGTCGATTTTATATTTTATCTTCCTTTTTCTCATCGGTATTTGCTGTGGTGCAGCCCTCGCTCGAGTGCCAAATACCATTCCTCGGCTCAAGGAGTGGATCTAGGGCATTTGTTCACAGATGCCTTATGTCGAGTGCTCGTGGCACGAGCTCTCGAAGGGCCGCTGGGAGGCCCGTTCTCACGGTAAGATTCCTTTTCCTAAATAAGTAGCACTAGACTTTCTTTTTCAACAGTACGTCTTCATTGCTTCTCTTTTTTTTTTCTTTTTCTGCAAGCCTGTCTAAGACCATCGAGCTTAGGCCCTTGGTAGGGGGCGAAGATCTGCCTACTGGTCCTTCTGCTTTGGGGTAGCCTGGAGCCGCAGCAGGAGAGAAGAAAAAGAGGAGGGCTCCGAGTTCCCCGAGCTCGAAGAAAAAGAAACCGAGGAGAAGGTTGGCTCGTAAGCCAAAGGAAAGCTCCAGTTCCGAGTGCTTGACTCGGACTTACTCTACCGGCTTAGGGACGAGCCCGAGGAGGACGAACATTTTGTGGCTTGTGAGTTGTCTGTCCCTGAGGAACGGGTGATAGCCGAGGGGGAAACAACTGAGGCTAATCCCCCTCAAGTTGAGCGCAGAGGCGAGGGCCGAAACCCTTCGAGACATCGGCTCCGCCTCGCCCGGTGTTATAGAAATTTTTGGATCGCCCTCGTTTACAGAATCCATGTTCGATGAAGCTCGAGCGACGAAGGATCGATCAACCGAAGGGGTTCATGGAGCGGATGATGATGGTTTGGACTTAACCGCCCTGAAAGACTTCTCCGGGTTGGGCGACTTAGAGGTGCCGACGAAAAGTCCATCCTCGATGGTTGGTGAGCCGAACTCGAGCCCAAGATTGATCAACTGGTTCCCCGCTCCGAGCATGGATCCTGGCCGGAAATGATCAGTTATTATCATCGTCCTGAAGGATGCCCGGGTTCTTTTCGCCCCTCTCCGGGTAGCTAGCTACCTCTGGTGCCTGGTAAGCGAAGAAGACTAGGCGAAAATGAACGTGAAGGATGCGCCATGCTTGTTCAACGAAGCACAACTGGTGCCGAACCGGTAAGGTGTTATTACACTCTTCATCTTCAAATTTAGTTTTTGATAACTCTAATGCCTTTTCTTTTTCACATTTTTGTAGGCCTCGGTACTCCACCATAAAACCTTTCTCTGGTACCGAGGTGAGCTTAACCAACTTGAGGCTGAGGTCAAAGAGCTTGCTGATAAGAGGGACATGTATAAGATTCTCAGCGAGCAACGCGAAAGAGAAGGCAAGAATCTCCAGACTGAGTTGGACACGGCTCAGAACGAACATGCCGACCCGGTGGAAGAGGTAAAGATCTTTGAAGTTAATGATGACGAGTTAGACATAGCAACTAATGGTCAAAACCCGTAGGTCCAGCAGAAGCTTGACCGAATCGACCAGCTTCGAGCCGATATGAACGAGGTCAAGGCCATGCCCGAAGAGTGGAAGGGCTAAATGGAGATTGGCTTAAGAGAAGAAGATTTCCCAGGAGCAGCTAGCCTCAGCAAAAGCCTAACTCTGAGAGGCGAGGGAGAAAGCTAAGGCATGGTCCCAAAAATTGAAGACCTCCCGTCTCAACTAGGCTGGACTGTCGCAAACGGGATGCCTTGTCAAGGAGCTTAAAATAGCTAAGTCAATGACTGAAACAACCTGGGCCGATGCTGAAGAGATGGTGGCCCAGTACAGAGCTGACCCTGAGGCATCCCATGATCGCCTGAAGGTCACTGCTGAGTACGTGAAGTGGCGAACCCGAAGAAAGGCTCTCGAGGAGGTTTATGCCCGGGGGTTTGACCTATCGGCCGAGATAAAAACCGCTAAGAGGCTCGAGGCCGAGGCCAAGAAGTTAGCCTATCCCGGGGACGAGGAAGGCTCTGAGGTCTCAGTGAATCCAAGGATGGAGAAGACCCCGATGGCCACGATGAGGAGGCGGGCTCCGACGAAGATCAGGCTTAGGTGCCTTGTAGATTTTTCTTTGTTTCTGTATTTATGTATATTTTGTTGAAGCCGTTTGGCCTTTGTAAAGATCTTTATCGGAATATTTATATATGAGGCTTTTTTCCCTTTGGCAATTTTCGAGTATATTTCTTTCGACTCCTTTTTATGATTGCAAAGATTTCGAATGCCTTAGCATAGAATAAATCGTAGTAATAGGGTGTTGTTTGGAGGTCGGAATAAGGCTCGTTCTCGATGTTACATTGTTTAAATCTCGTGGCCTAGTATGACCGAAAGCTTTCCCCAAAAGTGCTTATTTAGATGTTTTTACTTTATAATTTTGCCGATGGGAGCCTTTGAACCAGTTTGGAATTTTTGGAGGCCTTACGTTTTGGTTACGGGCTTCGGATGTCTCCGAGCCGTTTCAAGGATGGCCGTAGCCTTTTAAGTTCGGGTTTTTCCTAATAGGCTTTGTACTAAGGGCTTCGATACCCGAGCCATCCGGGCTTGCCTAACACGACAGGCCCCAAGTGGAGGTGGCCGTAGCTTTTTAAAGTCTAGGCGCTGCCTAATAGGTTTTTGTGCCCTGGGTTTCAAATAGCCCGAGCCGTCCGAGTTTGCTTTGGATGACAGTCCCCGAGTGGGGGTAATCTCTAGGATCTGGATAGAGGTGGCCCCTGGGCTCAATATCCTTAGGGAAAAAAATATAATAGTCTTAAGGGACAAAATTATGTTTCCGCAAGGTAGAGACTCTCTTTACTTGTGTGCGCAACATACAAGATTGCAAATGTGTACAAGCTTTGTGTTATGGCTCAAGTGGTCTATATGGGCACGGTTCATTTGACCATTTGGCCCTTACAATAAATACTATCCACCGAACCTAGACTGTTCAAGTACAAAGTTTCCTTTCTTGCTAAAATCATTATCCGAGGGTGATGGCCCCAGTATTCGAGGCCGATCGTAGAGAGGGCTTGGATACTGTTGATGTGATCCTCGACCCCGGTTCGTAATATATCTTCAATTCTAAGTTACGATCCGCCGTTGCCTCATTAAAAACCTTACCGAAAAATCCATTTGGGAAAAAATTGGTTCAAGGGAAAAAGAGTGCAATGCATGCTTTCAGACCTAAAAGCTGCATCATTCTTTGCCCGTTGCCTGCAAGCGTCAGTCCAATTCGTAATGTATGTAAAGAAAGGAATGAATTGGGTCGTACCTTAGCAGTAGTATCATTTGAAGTGGGTTACACTCCAGTTATTCGGTAGTCGCTCACCGTTCACTGCTTCGAGTTTGTATGATCCTCTGCCGATGATCTCGATAATTTGATATGGACCTTCCCAATTTGGTCCCAGCTTTCCTTCGTTCGGGTTCCAGGTGTTTATTGTCACCTTTCTTAGCACCAAGTCCCCGATATTGAAGTGTCAAAGGTTGGCTCTCTAGTTATAATACCTTTGGGTCCGTTGTTTTTGGGAGGCCAACTGGACGA
Source organism: Nicotiana obtusifolia (assembly GCA_002018475.1). Taxonomy (NCBI): domain Eukaryota; kingdom Viridiplantae; phylum Streptophyta; class Magnoliopsida; order Solanales; family Solanaceae; genus Nicotiana; species Nicotiana obtusifolia. The sequence continues at coordinate 17,420 of MCJB01048779.1, forward strand.
GGGCGGCTTCGCGCCTTTCGTCCAACAGTTCCACGCTCATGCTCATAGCCTCATCGTTTAACTCTTCGGTCGCATAGCAGAATCTGAGACTCAGTTCTCCTACTTCGACCTGTATTAGCGCTTCGGCACCGTAGACCAACAAGAACGGGGTGGCCCCGGTACTAGATTTTGAGGTTGTATGATACGCCCACAAGACTTCGGGCAAAATTTTCTTCCATTTTCCTTTGGCGTCGGTCAACCTCTTCTTAAGATTTTGGAGTATGGTTTTATTTATAGACTCCTCCTGCCCGTTCCCACTAGGGTGATAGGGTGTTGATAGGATCCCTTTGATCTTATGGTCCTCGAAAAATTTACTCACCTTACTGCCGATGAACTTCTTCCCATTGTTGCACACGATCTTGGCCGGTATTCCGAACCGGCATATTATGTGGTCCCAAATAAAAACAATAACCTCTTTCTCCCTGACTTTCTCAAATGCCTGGGCTTCCACCCATTTAGAAAAATATTCAGTCATAAATAATATAAATTGAGCCTTACCGGTGCCCATGGAAGGGTACCGACGATGTCCATTCCCTATTTCATGAATGGCTAGGATTACAAGACCGAGTGTAGTAGCTCTCCGGGCTGATGAATCATAGGTGCATGCCTCTGACACCCTTCGCATTTTCGTACGAACTCCTTTGCGTCTTTCTCCATGTCGATCCAGTAGTAGCCAGCTCTAATTATTATACGAACCAACGATTCGGCACTCGAATGGTTCTCACAGGTGCCTTCGTGAACTTCCGACAAAAAATATTCGGTATCTCCCGGTCCCAAACATATGGCGAGTGGGAAATTGAACACTCTCCTGAATAGGGTTTTGTCATCTGACAAGCTGAACCTAGCTGCCTTTCTGCGCTCTCGATTCTTTAGAATCCGAGGGTAGTTTTCCGGTCTTTAGGTAATCTATGTACTTGTTTATCAGTTCCAGGTTAAGCTTGTCGAGTTTATCATGGCGTGGCCCTCTTCCACTACCGATTTCATGAGTTGTACGACCGTTCCTGAACTGAATTTATCTTCATCAACTGATGATCCCAAGTTAGCAAGGGCATCGGCTTTGCTGTTTTGGTCTCGAGGTATATGTTGCAAGGTCCACTCCTTGAACCGATGTAGCGTTACCTGTATTTTATCCAGGTACCTTCTCATTCGTTCCTCTTTGACTTCGGACATGCCATTGACTTGGTTTACCACAAGGAGGGAATCGCATTTAGCTTCGATCACCTCGGCCTCCAAGCTTTTAGCCAGTTTGATACCTGCAATCATGGCCTCATATCAGCCTCGTTGTTAGTCAATTTTACAATTCTAGTAGACCCGTTGGTGGTTTCAACACGATGCCAAGACCGGACCCCTTTGCGTTCGAGGCACCATCCATAAAGAGGGTCCAGATTCCGAAGTAAGTCCCCAAGTTCAACAACAATTCCTTTTTGACCTCGGGTATTAGGGCCGGTGTGAAGTCATCCACGAAGTCCGCCAAAATTTGATATTTGATGGCGTTCAGGGTCGATATTCGATATCGTACCCGCTGATTTTCACGGTCCATTTGGACAATCGTCCCAAGAGCTCGGGTTTATGCATTATGTTCCTTAATGGGTAAGTAGTCACAAAATAAATGGGATGGCATTGAAAATACAGTTTTAACTTCCTAGAGGCACTTAACAAAGCGAGCGCCAATTTTTCAGCTGAGGATACCTAGTTTCGGCCTCGTCTAGATTCATAGTTACATAATAGTAGGAAATTACGTACCTTTCACTTCCCGGACTAGGACTCCATTCACCGGTATCTCAGATACTGCTAAGTACAACAACAGCTGCTCGTCTGCCTTCGGAGTATGACGCAAAGGCGGGCTCGAAAGGTACCGGCTTGAGTTCTTCCAAGGCTTGTTGGCACTCTGGGGTCCATGAGAAGTTATTCTTCTTCTTCAATAACGAGAATGGCTCTTGTTGGATGACCTTGAAATGAATCGGCCCAAGGCATCTATGCGCCCGGTTAACTTTTGAACGGCCTTGACATTGTCCACCACGGTAATGTCCCCTATGGCCTTGATTTTATCGGGATTGATCTCGATTCCCCAGTTGACACCATGAATCTGAGAAATTTCCTAGACCCGACTCCGAATGCGCATTTCTCCAGGTTCAGCTTCGCATTGTATTTCTTCAATATGTTGAAGGTTTTCTGTAAATGTTTCAAATGGTCCTTTGCTCGCATGGACTTAACTAACATGTCGTCAATGTACACCTCCATTGATTTTCCTGTTTTCTCTTCAAACATCCGATTTATTAGGCCTTGGTAAGTGGCACCAGCATTTTTTAGTCCGAATGGCGTTACGTTATAACAGTAGGTGCCGTATTTAGCGATGAAGGATGTTTTTTCGTGGTCGCCCGAGTCCATTCGAATTTGGTTGTACCTAGAATAGGCATCGAGAAAGCTGAGGATCTCGTGGTCAGCCGTCGCATCGATCATGCAATCTATGTTGGGCAAAGCAAAAGAGTCTTTGGGGAATGCCTTGTTCAAGTCTTTGTAGTCTACACACATTTTTAACTTATTCCCCTTTCTAGGGACTACTACTACGTTTGCTAACCAATCCGGGTACTTAACTTCCCGAATGGATCCTTTTTTAAGGAGCTTAGATACCTCGTCTTTGATGAATGCATTCTTGAATTTGGACTGGGACCTCTTTTTTTGTTTGACTGGGTGGAACGTCGGATCCAGGCTCAGCTTGTGAGTAGTTACTTTCGACGGGATCCCTGTCATGTCAAGATGGGACCAAGTGAAACAATCTATGTTAGCTATAAGGAATTTAATGAGTTTTTTCCTGAGCTCAGGACTTAACCCTGTGCCCAGGTATACCTTACAATCGAGCATGTGCTCGATCAATATGACTTGCTCCAGTTCCTCGACCGCTGATTTGGTGGCGTCAGAACCATCGGGGGCTATGAAAGACTTGGGAACTCCATAGTCTTCGTCCTCGCACGTCCCCTGCTTTTCTGGTTTGGTCGTGGCCGGTGTCGGTGGTTGCTATTTTGTCTCTTCCTCGGTGACCGAGCTCGGATCTTCTGGTGTTGGAAGTGCGAATATCGGGAGCACCTCGTCGACCGCGAACATTTCTTTTGCGGCTGGTTGTTCTCCGTAAATTATTTTAATCCCCCCTGGCATAGGGAATTTTAACACCTAGTGCAATGTCGAGGGCACTGCACTCACGTTGTGAATCCATGGCCTCCCAAACAGAAAAATTGTATCTCAAATCTCCTTTGATCACGTACAACTTTGTTTTCTAAATGGTTCCGACGGTGTTCACCGGTAGTGTTATCTCCCTTTTAGTGGTCTCACATGCCATGTTGAATCAGTTTGGAACTCGAACTACAGGCACAATTTGGTCATGTAGACCCAACTGTTCTATGACCCAATAGCAGCAGCGTCGACATTGAAGTTGTACTCCGATAGCCTTGGCGCTTCCATAGGCCCGACGGATCTGTCAAAACCTCTTTTGCTCATGAGACCCCGACTATTTTGACTTCGGTCGCTTCTCCTTTCACTTCTTACGGGGTTTTGTCTAGACCCATTACCTCTTCGATCTCCATTGTATGGTTGATAACGGTCCCTATTCGATCTTGGTTCACGATCAATGTCTCTTTTGGATTTGTCACCAGCTCAGACGGGGTAAACGGGCCCGGAAGGGGCCCAAAGTTGATCATTTTTTACCCTGATTTTTGATTTGTACCGGTTATGGACGTTGGCCCAAGTTACCGCCGGATATTCTATCAGATTTTGCTTTAACTGCTATAAAGCCAATCGGCTTCGAGTATTGAGTCACCCGGTGAAGGCTTGAACGGCCCAATCGTCCGCGACCGGAGGCAGGTCCATTCGTTCCATTTGAAACCGCGACACAAATTCCCTGAGCATCTCATTATCTCTCTGTTTCAATTTGAAAAGGTTTGACCTCCTTGTCTCGACCTTGATGGCCCCGGCATGTGCATTTAGAAGGAGTCTGCAAGCATAGCATACGAGTCAATAGAATTAGGGGGTAAGTTGTGATACCATACCATAGCTCCCTTTGACAAAGTTTCCCCGAACATTTTCAGCAGGACGGGCTCGATCTCATCATCCTCCAAGTCGTTCCCTTTGATAGCGCACGTGTAGGAGGTCACATGCTCATTGGGGTCAGTTGTTTTGTTGTACTTAGGAATCTCGTGCATGCGGAATTTCTTTGGGATTGCGGAGCTGCGCTCGGACGAAAAAGTTTTTGAACAAACTTCTTGGAATCCAAGCCCTTCAATATTAGTGGTGCTCTTGGGATTTGGCGGACCCTGGAATTGTAGTTTTTTACCTTTTTGTCATTTTCTTTGATTTTTTTTCTCCCGATTTCACCCGTTTTGTCAGTTCCTCAAGTATCTTTATAATATTGTGGTTGGTCCCGGGTTTGTCTTAACTTGGCCTTTCTACGATCATTTCGTTTCTACGAGTTTTCTCCTGAGATACTTCGGGCTCGACTCTGCTGGGGACACGGCTCTGGTTCTGCAACTGGGCTATCGCTACTTGTTGAGCCTGCAACATTTTGAGGATTACTCACAAGTTGATTCCACCGCCTTCGCCGTTGTTTGTATTTTGGGCTACCGAATAGACTGCCGCGCGGATGTTGTGCTCAGGATCGGTAGGCAAATTCGCATTGATGGCCACATGTGAGTTAGTGTCGATCGGGTCCGCGGCCGGAACTCAGTTGGGGTCGACAGGGGACACCTCGTTACTGAGTGCCATATTGTTGTTCTTGCCATGATATCCAGACTCAGCATCCACGTTCTGAAGAGCTGATTGGGATCGACAATTTAAACTTTGACTTGAAATTAAAAACACTTAAAAGAACAAGTGTAAAATAGGGCGTGTTAAGGAGATTTGTATCAAATTGCCACTATTATCTTTAGCCCAACGGTGGGCACTAAACTGTTTACCCTAAAAACGAATAATAATTAAATTTGTTAGTGATTTTGAGGATACGTGGATTAATTCAATACAAACGATAAATATTGCTAGATTGAACAGATAAAAGATGTAATAAACTACCAAACCGCTCGAAAGCAAGGGGACGGAGATCATTTTGGACTCAACGACAGCCTCAATGAGATATCCGTCCTCGATCCTAGACTAATAATAATGGAACACTAATCAACAAGTGTAAGAACTTTGAATAACAGAAAAATAATAGTATATTACCTTGATATGCGTGTTACAATCTGTACAATGAACAATCAGACCCCCCTTTATATAGTAGGGGAGTCCTGCTCTAGGTACAATTCCATAAAAGGTAAAAAAATCTTCTATTTAACTAATCATCGAATTTCTACCGGTACTTGTCGAGATTTACGCCGTGATACCCGGCAGGTCACAGATATCACGACCCTCTGTTACTCGTGTTTTATTTCCCGATAATGTTCTCTGAAATCTTTTGATTTGGACCCATCCCGGGGTCATGGCCCCGATATCCCCGAAGGCGGGAGTCGTGCCCCCGGATCCTATCTCGATGAGACCCCTGCCTCGATTCCGGCTCCTTATCATCACGTCTCTTTCTAATATTTACCTTATCAGAAACCGGGGCATCCCATAGGCCTGGTTTCACCCGTATACAAATGTCTTTGCTCGCATTATTTCTTCATTTGAACTGGTCATCCAAATTTTGATTGGTTTTATAACTTTAACAAAAGATAAACAATATATATATATTCTTACGAAATATCTTTCATTAGTGTATTATTTCAAAAAAAATTGCAAAATGTTATAGCATAGGAAAATTTTCACAAAATTATGCTCATTGATTAGTTCAACATATGCTCAACAGACGAGGAAGCACGAATATACCTATACAAATAACTCTCAAAGTATTATGTCTAGAATCCACAGCCGAAGATATGGACAAACATAAAAGAGAATTATAATTGGTCGAATTGCTAGGGGTAAGAAATTTCATATATACACTCAAGTTTTTTTAAAAATATTTTTTGTCAATTTTATTTATTTATTTTCTTTTCTTGAAAAATGAAGCAACCACTAAATAGAGTGATAGGTACTATTTGAGATTATTATCAAATTATGTCAGAGGAGCATATTCATTTAAAGTCTTACTCGCTATTAATGGAAGAACGTGTAAGACATTTAAGAAAGTTACAAAAGAAAGTGCGTAATTAGAATCAACTAGCATTATTCCTCAATCTTATGTGACTCAGTTTTCTTCAAAATGCTATCAGCTCTCCGAGATTTGGTTGCATTGTAATTCAATCAACATTAGCAAATTGTATGATTTATGAAGATATGTCGGACAACTTCAGAAGGATACATGATAGCTCATCTCATACTCAATTACAATGCACTCTAAAGAGCATTAATTATTTTCTAGAGAATATGAATAAGAGTGCTAAAAGATATGATTTACCTAAACTTGATAAGGACCGGGATGATAATGTTGCATAAAAAAATTGAGAAATTATTGAAGAAAAGGCCATACAAGTGCCTTACAAAAATTTTAATGCACAATCAATGCTAAATCTTGAACAAAAGTAAGCTTTCAATATTATATTACATAGAGTCAATTCTGATAGAGGAGTATTATTGTTTGTAGATAGCCCCAAAGGATCTAAAAATACTCCTATATCGTACATTATTTGTAAGTATTAGATCAAGAGGCATGATAGCACTAACGACAAGCGGTCATACGATTCACTGTAAATTCGACATACCTCTTCAAACAACTAAAACAATCATCCCAAATATATCAAGCAGAGTAGTGTTGTTAAATTTATAAGGAAAGAAAATATAATAATATGGGATGAAGCGTTAGAAGTTCGAAACTGTCGACATGAAATTTAGAGATATAATGGATGCCGATGAACCGTTTGATGAAAAAGTTATAATTTTTTTAGGTAATTTTTGTCATTACCAGTAATTTTAAAATCGACGAGAGCAAAGACTATAAATACTAGCTTGGTAAACTCATACTTATGGTCTTAATTAAAAAAGATTTAGCTAAAAAAAAAATATAAGAGCAAAAACAAATCCAACATTTAGTAATTTATTGCTTTGAGTCAGAGATAGAGAAGAGCATATAATAAAAATTAATTTGGTCAATCTTCCAGAATAATTTGTTTTTTAGCCCAATAGTGATCGTAGTGGCAAAGATATCTTAATAAGGAAATAATTGTCATCATAAAAGGAAAATAAAAGTTGTGTAAAGTATATAACAGAAAAATTTATCTTAGCTAACAGAAATTAATATGTTGCTCGACTACAAGAGATATTAATTTTCAAATTTCCTGATAAAAGTAAAATATGACTCAATCTTAACTCATTAGAAGATGATACCAACAATATAATTACTACCACTAAAAATAATTAAATAATCAGTAAATGGCCTTTCAACATATAGGTACATTGTCAAGTTCATCTTATATTTCCTCTGTTTCAATTTATGTGATCCTATTTGACTGGACACGGAGTTTAAAAAAAATGAAGACTTTTGAAATTTATGGTCCTAAACAAGTCAAAAAGCGTCCAGAGTATTTGTGTGATTATAAAAGCTTCTCATTACGGGTAGAATTGGAAGTTTAAGCTAAATTGTTTCCAAGTTTAGAAATGAGTCATTCTTTTTGGAACAGACTAAAAAAAAAATACGTTCACGTAAGCTGGAATAAAGAGAGTAAATGTTAGTGTCATGAAAGTATATAACAAACAAAGAGTCTTCTATTGTCATGCATGATAGTTTCTTTTTACAAGAAAAACATGCCCATACGTTTAAAACCGTCAATGGCTTATGTAATGGTACAACAATGGTATGGAAAGGTTTTGATTATAATGTCATACATGCAAAAATTATGATGAGTCAAGATGTTTCTAAGCTTGTATCATCCCTGAATTTATCCTTCACCTCTTGAAAATAAAGAATATCTTCTTAAATTCGTCCAATAATAATTCAATACTCTTGTGTTTTGCATTGATAATAACTAAAGCTCAAGGTCAAACAATTTTAGTGAACTGTATTTGTTGAAACATATTCTATGGCACAAATAATTATATGTTGCACTTTTAAAAGGGATATCAATATCGATGACCAGGGTTCTGATCATGAAAGGGCAGCCAAAGAGTCAAAAGTGAACATACACAAAAAAATATCGTTTCGAAAGAAGTTCAAGGTAAGATATATGATCACATTGCATATTTCTAAATTGTAACTACATAATATTTGTGATATATAAGTACATTATAATATTATTTAGCTTAACTAATTTGATCATTTATGCAAATTCAGAAAATATCCAATTAATTTAAATTTAAGTGTTATACTAATGTAATAACATTGACTTTTGGTATAAATGTTGCTGCATTTTTACATGTTAATTGCTTTACAAAAATTGCTTTATAACAATTGCTATGTATATATACATGTATAATTGACTAAACTCTTAGGCGTCATTATTAACGTGCAATGCATGAAATTAGTAGATATATAATTTATGTATTATATGTGTACAATTCATATAATTAATATATAATTTATGCATATAATTAGAAAAAATAAATAAAAAATATTATGGCCGGTTAATTACGTAAAGATCCCATCTAAAATATAGGCTTGGAATTTTCCGTTTCAGAATATGTATCTTTCATGCTAATGTGGGACGCGGCGGCTATATACGTAGTGATGTATGTAAAATATAGAGATGGTTGATGAATTTTATTCATTCGATTTGAGAATAGTATGTACCTAACAAAATTCTGTCAAAAAAAAAAAATTTGCTGCACATTTGGATGTCCAAACAAATAGTACATCCGTTTTTTTCGATATGTTCATTTTCCACACATATATAATATCTGAAAAAGTTAGTACAGCTGAAAAAATAGGACTCTGAACCTCTTTCAGGAAAAAGAAAAAGAATGTTTTCAAAGTTTGAAAACGGAAAATTAATGGGTATGACATATGCCACAGTTCAGCTAATCAAATAGTTCAAGCCAACTGATAAAATGTTCCTTGTTGTATGGCCAAAAAGAGTCTATGCAATATGCAATAGCTACTGTCATACTATCTTTATAACAAATATTCTTTATAACACCACTTTCTTATAATGATCAGATTTTCTTTGAAACTACCTTACATGTTATATCACAATATGTTTTCTCTATAACGTCACTTTATCATAACCGATGAGGATTTTATAGAAATATTTGACTGTACTCTTTTAATTTGAAAAAGTACTAAATATCACTTGACAAGTCTTCTTCTTCTTTTTCTCTGCATCCCTTTTTCTTTCTTTATCAAATTTCTATCAATGGAATTGGGACAAAATACAAAATTGATAGGTCGACTAAAATTAATTACATTCGCTAGTCAAAAAGTATATAAAATATGTATATTATAGATATATAATACACGCGCGCGCGCGCGCGCACACATATATATATATGTATATGTATGTGTGTGTGTATATATATATATATATGTATATATATATATATACACATACATATATATATATATACGTATATATATATATATGTATGTGTATATATATATATACATATATATATATATATATATATATACACTACACACTTATTTTATCGGTTATTATTTTTGAAATCGACTAAAAATATACATTTCTCCTAGAATTACCTAGAAATTAAAATCACACAAATAGTCACCTTCCTAAAACTCGGCTAAAATTCCACCTTTGAAAATTCCAACAAACAGTCACACAATTAGTCACTTTGCATCAAAACTTGGCTAAAAATCTTACATTAAAGTTTCCGAGAAACAGTCATACAACCAATCACTTTCATCTTTTAGCTAAGCATTGACATCAACGTTGAGCATTTTGTTTTTAGTATTTCTAGAAGCCTACTCCAAATTGTCTATATACACGTGACACAAAACTTCCCATGCTATTACTTTTGTCCTCACCTCTCTTTTCTTCTAATAAAACCAGCCAATTCCACTACTCCACAAATAGCCCATCTCTGGTTTCTCATCCTTTCTCCAAAAATACATGGATACACAAGTAACAGAACGCGGTAACACTAATTTAAGGGTAATAATGTTTCCATTTTTAGCATATGGACACATATCTCCATTTCTAAACGTAGCCAAGAAACTCGCAGACAAGGGATTCTTGATTTACCTATGTTCTACACCTATCAATCTCAAATCTATTGATAGTAAGATACCCGAAAAATATTCTGTTTCAATACAGCTTATTGAATATCATTTACCCGAATTGCCTGAACTTCCTCCTCATTACCATACAACCAATGGACTCCCAACCCATCTCAATCACACCCTTAAAAAGGCCTTGAAATTGTCCAAACCAAACTTCTCCAAAATCTTGAAAAATCTGAAACCTGATTTGGTAGTTTATGATATTTTACAGCCATGGGCTGAAGGCGTAGCGAATGAACAAAACATTCCAGCAGTCAAGCTCTTAACTTCTGGTGCAGCTGTGTTTTCATATTTTTTTAACTTAGTAAAGAAACCAGAGATTGAATTCCCTTTCCCAGCTATTTATCTTAGGAAAATTGAGTTAGTAAAATTGGGTGAAATGATGGCACAATCAGCTAAAGAAAAAGATGATGATGTTGATCCTTTTACTGAAGGAAATATGCAAATTATGTTAATGAGTACCTCTAGAATTATAGAGGCAAAATACATAGATTATTTTACTGAATTGAGTAATTGGAAAGTTGTTCCAGTTGGTCCACCAGTCCAAGATTCAATGGCTAGTGACGCGGATGACGTTGAGCTTTTTGATTGGCTAGGAAAGAAAGATGAGAATTCAACAGTTTTTGTCTCTTTTGGAAGTGAATATTTTTTGACAAAAGAAGATACGGAAGAAATAGCTTTTGGATTGGAGATTAGTAATGTTAATTTTATATGGGTTGTAAGATTTCCAAAGGGGGAAGAACAAAATGTTGAAAATGCTCTACCACAAGGTTTTCTTGAAAGAATTGGGGAAAGGGGAAGAGTTTTGAAGAAATGGGCCCCACAACAAAGAATTCTCAATCATCCGAATATCGGAGGATTTATAAGTCATTGTGGTTGGAATTCTGTAATAGAAAGTGTAAATTTTGGAGTTCCTATTATAGCCATGCCTATGCATCTTGATCAACCAGTGAACGCTAGGTTGATGGTAGAATTAGGAGTCGCGGTTGAGATTGTTAGAGATGATGACGGCAAGATTTATAGAGAAGAAATTGCGCAAGTTCTTGAAAGTGTCGTAGTTGGAAAAACAGGAGAAAATTTGAGGACAAAAGTTAAAGATGTTAGCAAGAATTTGAAATGTATAAGGGGTGAAGAGATGGATGCAGTTGCTGAAGAGCTAATTCAACTTTGTAAGAATAGTAATAAGTGCAAATAACGTGATTTTGTAAGTCAGTTTACAAAATTGTCTAAAGTTTTTCTGGTTGTCTTGAAAATATTTGAGGTTGAAATAATGATTTTGTTTAGCTTTCCATATGAATTCTCAAATTTTTAATCAATCGCATGCATTTATAAATTCGACCACAAAGTTTGTTAAGACAAAAATCTGCCTTTTAAATCGTTGTTAAAAATCTAAAGCCATCATGTCCAAGTTTAGTGTCTGGGTCCGAATCCAGGGTCGAGGTCGGAGGTAGGGGTCGGGAGTAGGATGTCAAGGTCTAGGGTCCGAAATTATAGTATTTGTCTAAATTATTTAAATACTCGTGAGACAATAATTTCTTAATACTAATCAAACATCAAAGAATAAGTGAGAAAACTGTTTATTTTTCAGAAAAATATTTTCTAGGATAACATTTTCCATCATATCAAACACAACCCAAGTCCCTTCATTTCTTGAGTATTGGTTTTTTTTTTTGGGGGGGGGGGGGG